>APFE030968695.1:729-96198 GCA_000404065.3 Pinus taeda
ACATGCCTCTGAACTGTGTTACAATGAGGCTCGAAGGCCTATTTATTGTTGAGAAAACAATGGAAAACCCTTAACATCCCCAAAACCTAACCCTAGGAGATGAAACGCCAAACTGTGGGCCCCGTTTGGGGGTAAGTTGGTACATCAACTTCCCGGGGTCGTAACTTTGGCATATAATCTCCGTTTGACGTGTACAATAGCCCATTAGAAAGATCTATCCGAGCACTATCATTGTTGGAATGGGCAACATTGATCCATTCCATGGACCCATGTTGCCCCCGGATTCCCCAAAAAATGTCGTTTAGGGCCTCAAAACGGCTCTGGAAGTTCACGACCCGAAAAACTGCTAAAAATAGTAAGTTGTGCTACAATTAAGGAAACTGAAAATGCTGAGAAAGACAATGGTGGGGGTCCAGGTGGACTTGGCAGGTGGCCACCAATATCCACCTGGATCAAGGAACCAACCTGTAACTTCCGCTTGATCCCTCTCTCCTTTGACTGATTTTTCCGCTCCTCTCCGTACTTAAATCGCTTGGAAAATACCTGCACACAAGCTGAGACAAAAACCCATCAAAGCATACAATAATGATCCCTTAACTAAACATATCACAGAATCCAGAATACGATATACATCATATAAACACATGAATGGAAAAAGCTTAGAATTATTTATTAATAGAAGGAAATATTACAACCCATGAAGATTCATGCTCGATTCAATGTCATCCTTCCAAATTCAAACCCTTCTCTCCTCATGAAGCAACATTTCAACATCATACAATACTCTCACTATCTCATTCAAACAACAATTCCTTAGCTCAAGAAATTCCAACCTAGACTAGCCTTTGAATGCTTGGTCAATTTATAACTGAATGGAGGAGGTTAAGCCATTAATGGCCCTCATGAATGCTTTGCCAAAATTGGGAAGTGGTTCCATGGAGGAAGGGATAATGGATTAAGGTTCATTCATCCTCTTCCTCATCCAAAAGTGAGCTCAATCCATCTGGAAACTTCCTAAAGCATCGATTGTATGAGGAATCCAATGGATTCATTTAAAAAATTTGATGAAGCTCGCTCAGCGTAGGTGAAACAAAGGCCAATTACACTACAGTGCACCCAGATAGTGCAATTCCTGCATTGCAATGCAGCCTGATAAAGGGCCACCTACGGTAATCTACTTAGAGGCATTTTTTGGATGAATGGTGTCAATGAAACTCTTGGGAGGCAAGCATGGTGTAGGTTGACCTCATTAGGGAATGAAAACAACTAAATTATGGATTGATGGACCCTAATAATATGGATCTTGGAAGTTAGGATTAATGTCCCCAAATTGACCTGTAACAACCCGCCCTAAGTGCAGTCCTTCAAAAATAATTTCATCTAATAGCAGAGGGGTTTGCAAGGGGACCTTGCTCTCATCAATATCTTTTGGCACCTTGGTTTTGCCCTTGTGTGGAGGGATGTACTCAGGCAATCGAGTGATAGGGTCAGGACCTTGGGCTTCAACCTCCTCCACATCTACTCCCACATCCTCATCATCCATCAAGATATCTCTGATTTCTTCCTCTAGATTGATGGCTTTTCCCTTCTCCTGTGTGGTGGGCTTCGGTGGGTTTCTTCTTGACGATGCGCACATTGGTATCGCAGGTTGCTTTCCCTTCTTATCCTTCACGCTTTCCTTGGTTGGGGTGGGCTTTGGTCTTGGAATCCTTGGTGATTTTTGGATTTCTGCTAATACATCGACAACCTCGAGAGAAGCTTCTTCGACCTCCATATGAATTTTTGGCACCAACTCCTCTTCATTGGTATTTATAGATTTTGTGGGCGTCAACATGATGTTCTACAAGAACTCATGTGTCTCCTTCGGCAATGTCTCAAACACTGAATTGGCTATCAGAAGTTCGAAGTGCTCACGGTTCATGTGCGCTTGAGAACTCAACAACTCAATTCTTGAAATGCCAAGTGCTTTTCATTGGATAGCCACCTGTAAGTAGGGAATTTTGAATTCAAATCTGACCGTTCCCCCTAAATTTGATTCATTAATGTTGGATTGGCAATAGATTTTCAAGGATCTGATCCATAAATTTTGTCTTAAATGTTGGCCACCCACTCCGTTTGACCACTTTTCTACGTCAAATCATGAACAATGACTTTAACAGTCACTTTCCGACTGACCTGCGCGATTTCTCCTTGGGTAGCGTCGTTCCCTTCACACTTTCTCGAGCCCTGTGACACTTCCTTGCTTCACATAATCCTCCAATTGTGCAGCTGCCTAACACAGACAGTGTAGCTTATAGTCCCACACCTCCTTTCAGTTGCCTCGAGCACTAAGACTGTGCTACCTTTCTATAGTCACATGGCCAGACCACCAGTGTATAGCTTCAAGCGACTGTCGTTCACCTTTCTGGGAAGGGATCTCCATTCAATTTGACCAGTTGTACCGCTCCTCCATTGGTAATCTCTTTAATGACATAGGGCCCTAACCAGTGCATTCTAAATTTTCCTGGAAATTTATCAAAAGTTCTATCATATAACAAAACTAGGTCATTTACCTTAAAGTGTGCAGCTTAATGTGCCGATCATGCCATGCTTTTTCTTGCTGCTTGTGGACTTGTTAGCGAAATCTAGCTAGAAATATCTCTTCCTCAAGCTCGACCAGCTATGCAAAAACTAGGCATAATGTATTCCATGGGCATTACTACTTCAACACCATATACAAGCCTAAAGGGTGTTTGTCCAGTCAACTTCTTGCATGTCGTCCAATAGGCCCATAGTACTGCGGGTATGCACAGGTCCCAATCACTTTGCTGAGTGTTTTAAACCTTTGTTAGTGCGTTCTCCAACACTTTATTGAATGCTTCCACTGTCCCATGAGCCTGTGGGTGATAAAGTGTGCTCTTCTAGTGATATACCTAAAATTCCTCCATCAGCGCACTGATCCTCTCATTGAGAAAGTGCATACCACTATCACTCATCAAAATATTTGGACACCCAAATAACATCAATATATAATCAAAGAGGAACTTTACAATAGTTGCGCTTGTGCAATCCTTCACAGGTTGTGCCTCCATACCAATATTTACTTGTTTTATTTTTAGCGGTGTGATTATATCAGGATTCTCAATCTGTGGTCCTTCAACCTCATGGTGACCTTCTATTTTAGGGATGTTAATCTTTTGCGGATCCTCATCTTCTTCCTCAGTGGTCACATTATAGCATTCCAGCACATGAATCAACGGAGTAGTCCAATCGGGTTGCATCAGGTCCAAAGGATCCTGTGGTATCCTAAATATTGTTGC
The DNA here is from genome assembly GCA_000404065.3 of Pinus taeda. Lineage (NCBI taxonomy): Eukaryota > Viridiplantae > Streptophyta > Pinopsida > Pinales > Pinaceae > Pinus > Pinus taeda. Next base: position 4,029 of record APFE030968695.1, read on the forward strand.
TTTCACCTCTTGTAGCACTTCGTCAATACAGTCAAACCCATCTTCAAAGTTGAATGTCATTATGAACCCTACACATAGAATATCCCATTCACCTATACCATGGTGAAGCTATGTTTCTAAGTACTAGTTCATCAGGATGACATCCAGGGTGTGACAAAACAAGTGCACCCATTCAGGTTGTGGCTTCGCTCCATAAGCTTGAGTCCATTTGGCCAAGTGTGCACGCAGATCATCCTTTCCATCGTACTTCTCTATCATTCATACCTATGGCTTCCCAAACCATGTTCTCATCATCCTCCTAAATCAGTGCCAATCCTCAAAGATACCCTTGTGCGTACCCCACCACCTTGTGGGTGTAGCACGCAGTGCCCAGTCCAAAGCCTAGAAGTGCTGCTTCTTTGGTACCTACCTGTCCAATGCATCCAAAATGATATCTACATCATTCAAGCCATCATAAGTGGGAAAATTTCTTACCTCTGACTACACATAGCGCGACGACCGGGTCATCATGTTACAACTCAGTGTGGTTACTTCACGTAACCGATTCTGCTAGTGCTCTAATTCTTCATCAGAGTCTGAGGTGCAGGAACTCTCCTGATCCCATGTAATTCTCCATCCACTATTGGATTCACCCAATCTTGGTCTTGCGCTGTTATCTTATAGATACAATCTAAATCTTCATTGTTCTCATAATCACGGATTGGTTCAGTATAGCACGATCCTTCGACAAGATCTAGGGGTACTATTACATGGAGCGATTTCTTTTCAAATGTCATCTTTTTCTTCTTCAAGTTGATTACCCTGTTCATATCAGTAGCCCAATCAATGCCAAGGAGCACAGGTTAGGGGTTGTTGTCATCCACAATTTCTATTACTTCGAAGTCAGCCAACGCACTCACACCCTTAATATCTACAGTCACCCTTTGCAGTTGCCCCACAGGGATGATCTTCTGCTGATTTTCCATCCTTAACTGAATCGGAGACCACTGCAGCATGGGTCTTCCCATCCGTTCCCACGTCTACTTCAATAGGACGTTCGCATCTAACCCCAGGTCGAAAATAACCTGATCCATCTCATACTATCCTATCTGCGCAGTCAGCCTCATCCCTCATCCTATCCTTGTTTTATGCTTACCAATATTTCGTACCACATGTGGTTAACCTGGAGTGTTTCCAATGGATCTATTTATAAGCTCTTGTAAGCCTTTTACAGCCTTGCTATCGTGCAACAACTTCATGTAGGTCTCTAGGAAGGTTGTAAGCATACGAGGGTCCAATGATAATACCCATATATTCTATCCAATGATATCCCAAAATAACATCCATGTTATCCATATCTAAAGTATAAAAATCACATTGCAACACATACTTATCCATAGAAAGCTTAAAATATTTATAAACTTGAACATCCTCATTATCAATGTGTGTGTTTTCAATGTGTTTTGCTGGAACTTGTAATTTTTTTGCCAAATTGACATTGATAAAATAATGCTTGTAGCTAGGATTTATAGACGCAATGACCTTCTCTTTCTGGATACATCCATGAACCTGCAATAAGGAGATACCAGTAGAAAAGAACCCCTTACATGTCTCTTGTTTTCTAGCATGAGACCATTTGTATAAAAGGAATTTTTCAAATTCTTCATTTGAAAGGTTGTACAACTTCTTGCTCTCAACTGATCTAAACCATTTGGTAGCCTCATCTCTCATACTAAGCAATAATGAACCTTTCCACATTTTTTCCAATACTCATTTTTGTTTTTCTATGAACTCTTCAATAGTAGGACCATTATCGTTTCTCGTAAAATATAGAACCGCCATGAAGAGGGTTTTGAGAAAAAAATCAGTTGGTGAAAATTTGAAATGGCGACAATCTATTCAATATTGTTTAGAATCACTATTATGACCTTTTCCCAGAAATAGAACAACCATTATGCATCTTCCCATGTGATATAAATCTTGATCTAGGTAATAGAATTTTAGATTCGCACTGCAACTCTTTCACCGTCACAAAAATTTATGATAAAAGAAATGATTTTAAATAAACGATAGCTCCCTCATTTGTAATCCAATTCAACCAATTTTTTTTTTTGAAATTGGGTATTTTTTCACGCACAACCCATATCTGCAATTAGATTCTGGAAGTTTTGCACAAGAACATACACATTTGATTTGCAAACTCGCCAGCCCAAAAAATATCTGCAACCCAGCTGATTTTTAAATCAATGATATCTCCCTCACTTGGACTTTGATTCAGCTGATTTGTTTTTCAAATTGGGTATTTTTTCACAAAAAACCAATATATATAATTAGATTATGCAAATTTTGCACCAAAATGTACAGATCTTATTTGCAAACTCACCGCCCCAAAAAGTTCCTGCAAAAAATGAAAAGAATTTTCTACTTTTCCCAAGAAAGTGCTCTGATACCACTTGTTATAGATTTGACCTGAAAATTTATGAAATTATACAAATATACCCAATAACTATAAACAATCACCAAAAATAACAAGATCTGAATATAGATAGAAATACTTCTGTATTGATATCAAACCCTTGAGGTAGGGCAACACCATAGATTCACTCAAGGAAGAAGAACACTCCACAAGCCATATGCTTGTCCATACAATATTCCTTGAACTCTCTCAATGGGGAGTCTCTAGCCTTTATATAGGCCATATACATACAATACTATCGGTCATTACCATGGTTCCCTCAATACCGTCTATCTAATACAAGCCAATGTTATCTTACTTTTTAATGGTAGAATGGAATATTATGTTACCATCTTATTATTTAATGGTAAAATGTAAGATTATGTTACCCTCACCTTTTAGCACTTAGTATAATTTTTTGTTTGTTTAATTTTTAAGATATAAGGGATTAGTTCATCTAATAGATCCTTTACCACTATCTCATCATCACTATCTAATGTATGTTTGTAACTACATGACATATTGTTGTGCCCATATATACACTTTCTATTTTATAGTATATACTTACACATATAATAGTCCACATATATAATTTGTAGTAGGCACTTATACAGGATATCAGTAAGACTTTACTAAAGGAATTTGGATATAAAGTGAATGTATTAAGGTGACCCATGGTACAAACCCAAAAATCCTAAAGGCACTCTCTCACACTGGTATTAAGGTCTCTCTCACACCGGTGTTAAGTTATCTCTAATGGTTAAGAATGAAGACATAGTAAAAAAGATGCCCCTAATTTATTGGTTAGGATCTGGCCAAGTGTTAAATTGCTTCGTATGCCCCTAATGGGAAACCTACTCTGAGGGATGAGATGCCCATGCAACCTCAAGTGACCTTTGTGGCATTTGAGAAGTAGGGCATGGACTTTGTGGGTCCTATCAACCCTCCTTCAAAACAGAAGCAATAAATCATTGTGTGCACCGATTACCTGACAAAGTGGACAGAAACAAAAGCAATCAAAGCAACAATGAAGGAAAAAGTAGCTAAGTTTTTGAGAGAAAACATATTCTACAAGTTTGGGTATCCAAGAGAACTGGTCACAGATCAAGGTGGTTAGTTCACTTCCAATTTGATTGAAGACCAGATCACACATCATAAAATCAAGCATAGGACTTCCACCCCTTACCATCCACAAGAAAATGGTCAGGTGGAAATCACTAATAGAGCTTTGGCAGGAATTTTGACCAAGGTAGTGAGCGACAACAGAAAAGATTGGGTGAACAAATTTGTTGAGGCCACCTAGGCCTACAACACAACATGGAAGACCACCATAGGGTTCACACCCTATGAACTAGTCTACGTGAAGAACGCTCTGCTGTCAATAGAATTTGAATTTAGTACACTAAGAATGGCAGCTCAGCTAGACCTAGACCTCAACCATGCACAAAAGGAAATACTACTTGAGCTAAATGGATTGGATGAACAAAGATTGTAGGCCCTTCTCCACACAGAGGTAGTTCAGCTTCAGAGGAAGATGTGGCATGACACAAATATCAAGGAGAAGCAATTCCGAGAGAGAGATTGGGAACTGCTCTATGATTCAAGGTATAAGGGCTTCAAAGGAAAGTTGATGACAAGATGGTTGGGACCCTACACTATGGAAAAATGCAATGACAATGGTTCAGTTATGATTAGAACCATTGATGAGGAAGTCATCCCCATGCTTATCAATGGACATAGGTTGAAAATTTACAATAAGCCCCTCTCCAAGAGAGATTTCATTGAAGATCTAATTAGGATAGTGATGGTAGTGGAGCATGTCTCAACCTCCACTTCACCCACTCATTGAAGAAACAAAAAAAAGAAAAATAAGGACTCAAGTGAAAACCTCCATGAGGCACTTGAGTCCCATCATTGGGTTGAAAACCTCTTCTAAGGTGGCCCAGTGATGCCAAAAAAAAAAAAGAGAAGAAAAAAGAATAAGATCCCTGGGGGAAAACCTTCCTTGGAGGTGTGCATGGCAGGCAATTAGGGTGAAAACCTCATTGAGGTGCCCTAGTTGTCTTTCAAAAAAAAAAAAGAGAGAAAAAGAAGAGAAATAAAATTGAATTTTAATGTGCATTACAGGCTGGGGAAGGACCACAGGGAGCAACAGAAGATGCCACAAATCCTATTTCATCTCCTCCATAGACTTCTCTAGCATTTCTGACCTTTCTCCCGCCCCACTATGTTTTTTTTCCGCAAATTGTGTGTTCTATAGGAGGCTCCTATAGGAATCACAAAGAGCCAGAAATGGTTCCAAAAAGTAGCTTGAGGGGCTCGAAATCTTTATGAAGAACATGTAGACCCTCCTACAGTTATTAACCCTCCTTGCCATCCATTCCACACCTGTATCACATCGTCATCATCATTTTTTCCTTCCTGTCACAGAGAAACACAGAAAACCAGTTTTTAGAAAAAAACAAAAAAAATAAAGGAAGCAGCACCTCAAATATCAGCTACAACTTACCTAGTACCTGTCCATCTCCATCACCATCTCTAGCATCATCCTCATAGCTCCCATCACAACAAGTCAGCTAAAATTTTAAAGGGAGAAGCAGCTATAGGAGCTCCTATATGAATTTCTATAGCAACTGATCCCCTTAAAATCAAGCCACAGTAGCAAAAGAAGTGCAACCATGAGGATTGAAGAACACATCTACAACCTAGATCCAACTAGAGGGTACTTACAGAAGACAAACAACAACACATAAAAAATTAGAGAGCATGCAACAAAGGAAATACAAGCATACAACAGTAAAAGGAGCCAAAATACCTCACAACACATGCATTCGACTCACAGATAAGTGACTAACCCACTCCTGTGTTGCATTTGTGTAATTGAAAGATATGGATAAGTGAATGAGATGATTAGGGTTGAATGAGAAAAGGTGGCCAGTTAACTTGGCCACCTTCATCCAATTGACTGCACTCATCTGAAGATGTCACCACATGCGCGCATAGTCAACTCAGAGGAAGATCGCAAGGATAGGTAGTCGAGGGTTTGCAAACTCTGATGCAATGATTACAGGTGATTTTGAGAAGAAATCATGATGACAAGGCAGGTGGGGACCAATGGTCCAAATATGGCAATGTACATTTTTGCCAGCTCACCCTGTCATCGGAAATATCTAAAAAAAGAAATAAGTACTCCTCCTTGAAACTCTTTCACCACCTTTTCTTTCATTCTATCCTCATCCACTTAGCTGCAGAAATATCCTTGTCACCACCATAGCCTCGCAACCATCATTCTCCATCGCTTTCATCCATCCTCCTGCTATCAATGTTCTACAGGAGCACCTACAGGTTCTACAGTAGCACCTACAAGCAGTTCTACAGGAGGGGCAGTGAGCTATTTTTAAGGAGGAAACACGGGTTTTTTGCTCAATTTCTATCTTGAGGAGGTAGGTTCCATGCATACCCACCTTGATTATCATTATGTGCAAGGAATGATATCATTTTAAGGGGGAATTGAGTCCATAGAAGAAGAGGCATTACATCAAAAAAAATTGCCAGTTCTTTTTTTAAACACAATTTTCCTCTATTTTCTTGTTTTCCTCAAAATTATCGCCTCCATCTCTACATTTCATGTTCAAAAGGGATATAAGAACAATCACAGGGGCATTAATGAGGAAGGATCCCACTAATTTAACCAGGCTCCATGAACATCCCCAAGTAGTAGCCATATTCACCAGGGAAAATTGGATGCCATTTTCTGAGAAATTCCAAGGGTTTCATGAAGAAGTTGCTTAGGAATTTTCTCTTTCCTTAGTTCCTCACTCAAGAACCCATGCCACTGTCGCTCGTAGAGGCCTTTCCATGGAAATCAACCCAAATTTTATTATTAAGGTTACCACCCTTCCTCTTGGATTGCCTTGGAGCAAAGATGAAAAACCAATTGGACAGGTTGCCAAGAGAAATTTCTTCCAAGACAATGAACATCCTATAGAAGATAAAGATGGAATTACAAGGACAAGCATACCCTACCCTTAGGATGAGGTTACTTACTAAATCATCAAATATATTTCCTATGAGGGGAGGTATAGCATAGTCTATGACTACCATTTTAGAATCCTTCATGATATGAGATATGGCATGGACACTCCAACAACCTAGAAACTCAGCATTCCATATTTCCTCCTGCAGTCCCTCATAGACTCCAACATTAAGTTTAAGGTAGGGAGTCCAGTTCAACTGGCTCACCATGGGTTAATAAAAATTTTAGTGGAAGAATCCCTCCATACATTCACAGTCCCTATAGCATGGGAAGTCTTATGATTAATGACAGCAGACAATGACGATGAAGCAATAGATGAATTAGGAGGACAAGAAAAGGAGGAGGAAGATACTAAGAGAGAAGAGGAGAAGGATGAAGAGACAAACAAGGAATAAACAGAGAAAATGGAGATAGAAGAAAAGACAGAGGGAGGGAAACCATAAGAAAAGATAGAAGTATCTCCTAAGACCTTAGAAAGAGAGGGATCGGCTACCCTCACTACTTTGAGCACATCAATTAAATTGAAAGAAAAGATAAAAATGCAGGCCTCCATGTATTTCAAGGCTAGGAAAAGCACAAGGATACAAACCGGAAAACCCAAGCAATCTTCAACAGTGCCCATTACAATTGAAGATTCACCCGATGTTAAAGGGGAAGAATCTCCCTCTTAAACCCCTATCACATATGAAAGAGGGACTCGTAGATGTTCCACCTGGAAGGAAAAAGTGCAACTATAAGACTCAAAAATAGTTCTAGAGGAGGAACAGACTGTTCTACAGGAGACCCTGTCAAAGCTACATGAGACTGAAAAACATGGAAAAGGGACAGAAGGACAACCAAAGGGGAAGAAGGGAGCTATAGAGCCAAAAGAACCTGATCCCCAGCCTAGCCTTGCCTCCTACTACCGTCTCCTTGAAGGAGGAAGGATAATTTGACAAACATTTGCAATCCCACTATTATTTGAATTAGAAATGGAAAGAATAAGAACACATAGGTGGATGCAAATAGCCAAAGCCAAGGGAGTTGATGATGTTGACCATGTGGAGAATAAGCTTAGAGAAATGGGCAAGGAGTTAAGTGTTTTCACACATAGAGAAGCAATCACAAGAACTCGCCTTGAAACAAAAAATGCATTGTTAAGAAGACAATTGCAAGAAAAAGAGACACAATTGGCATGCATAGCCAACTGGTCCATGGAGGAACTGCAATGTAGAACACTAGAAAAATCCTATGGATTATACGTCAACGACCAATGGATACAGTTTCAGATAAAAATATTGGCAGAATGAGGTACAATGCCTTTTCAAGATTAGAGACAGCTTATGGACCTGTGTGACCAAAGCTCATCAAAAGACAAGGCACAAATAGTACAATTCTATTTGCATAACATGGCCCTCACAGACATGAATGTTTGGGACCCCAATGCTAGGCTAGGGGACCTGCAACTAATGGCCATGGCCTCATGGATGAATCATGAAGAGTTAAGGGCAACAAAAATAAGAAAGTTTATGATAAAGGAGTAGAATGAGCCCCTAATGATCAGAGCTGAGCCATCAGATCCCATGGCACTGATCATCACACATAACTTTCTTGCACATAATCTCCAAATTGTGCCTAAATATTTCAAGGATCAGGCTCAAGCCATTGTGAATTTTGACGATATGGAAAGATTACTTGGGGATGACTGTATTCATGCTTATATGAGGAGGTGGAACACCTTGCCCCATAGTTTGCAGATCAGGGAGTATCACTCCCCAACCAGGATGAAAGAGGCATTACTGGGAGTGCCAATGTATAAGCGCTCCATGCAGAGCTTGAAGGTCAATTGGATTGGCCTCAAATTGAGTCCCCCACTACTGCTAGGCATGCTAGAAGTCGGAACAGAGGAAGACGAACAACAGTAGTGGGAAGAGGTAGACAGAAAGGCAAGATTCCATGACAAGGAAGAGGAGATCACATTAGAAGCATGGAATGTTAGGGAGGCCACTAGGGCCATGAAAGATGGGGAGATGGACTAAGTTTCTCAGAGGATGAGCAACACCTTCAGTAGGCGGTGATGATTGTTAACACCTAATCCTTGTGATTGGGTGAATATATGTAAATAGATAAATAAGTAATATGAACAGTCATCGAGAGATGAACTGAATAGTCTCTCCCTCATGTATATAATGAAGACCTACCTGATGGAATAATACACATGAAATATTTTTTCCTTATGGAGTTACTGCCTGGCCTAACGTGGTATCAGAGCCAGCTCCTTTTTTTAGCCTTTATGCCTTTTGTAACTCCCTCTTCTGCTCCTCTGCTCCTCTGCTCTCCATTCAAAAGAGTTGTCCATTCAAAACGTTGTATCTCCATTCAAAACCACTAATCATTCATAATTCATTTCATACAAAGCACTACATACTTAATGTTGCATAGTGACCTAGAGGTTGCTGCCACGTTCCTCTGCTGAAACGTTCCTATGCTACATAAGCGTTCCTTTGCATCTTGTTTTTCCATACGCTGCACACTCCCTATGCATTGTTTTTCCATACGTTGCTCGCTCCATATATCTGTTCATATCTTTAGGATTTTATGTCTGACTACAGTCCTCTACTCTCCTCTTCATTCCTTTAAACTACCACGAACACCAAGACAGGGCTTGTTTGGGTCGGAAGAAAAGTGGCATGTTTGTTAATTATTTTACTTTCCTCGTAGGGAATTTTCGGGTACTGTGCCTCATGGTGAATTTCCATTCCTTTGATATCAGGGGAAATCATTTTACAATGAGGGCATTCATACTTGGCATAGCCACCTTTCTCAACACCGAGACGATCAACTAAACCTGCCTTTCCTCCCCCTTTGCTTGTAGTTGCTACATCAACTTTTGCTGCTATTTCCTTGGTTGTGTGCTTCTTCCACCGCAAAAAAAAAAATGCCCACACAATAAACCTCGGCCTGACGTTCGATATTATCACCATTCAAATGGGTGTTCCTTGGAATTTCATGAGATTTGAATTGTTTTCAGGTCCTCTCGTTGTTCTTTTTTCTCTAAATCAGCGTATGTATATTTTTTAGAACACATATGATATTGATATCAAATTCATTTTGTCTATATATATATATATATTAATAATTATAAATATATATATATAATATAATATATAAATATATATATATATAGATAAGATTATATATATATATATATCTGATGGTTGGCATATAGGGGGGCCGACATCAAAGGAGATGAATCCGACATGAATCTTGAGTGATAGGTGGAGCTAAGTGCTACTTCTAGTGTGGATATGTCATATATTGTATTGAAGTTTTATAGTATATAGGTTGAGATTAGATTGGTGAAGACCAAATTCAGATAGCTTTGTTGCCTTTTCATGTAAAACAATTCAAGAACATTGCAGAAAAATGATGAGGAAGAGATTTGAATTTTTTTTGAGAATGCATAGCTGATCTATGTTTTATATTTTCATTAAATACAAAGACAATACATGGAGAGAATGCCCTTTTGAAATGTAAAAAAAAAAAAAAAATTACCACCAAAAGTACAATTTTACTGTATATTGGCAGAAGTATTTTTCTATCAGAAGAAGTTTTTTTACAGAATGCATTCAATCATATCCATGGTAGGAATAGTTCTCACTAGCAAGGAGAACTATCCTAAATGGTCCTGGATGATAAAACACACCCTCATTTTCAATGAGTTGTGGAAAGGAGTGTGTGTCGGAGATGGAGACACTGAACCAGTACAACCTACCTTAGACAAAGAGCACATCATTTGGGAAAAAAAGAACAACAAATCTTATGCATTAATCATAGCATCTATAAATGAAGTTGTGAGTTGCCATATTTTGTCATATTCAACTACCTTTGAAGCCTTACAAAAGCTGAAATAACTCTATGACTCACATTTTGCACTTGAAGTTGTTCAACTTATGATTAAACTCTTCACTCTTGAATTGAAAAATAATGATCCTCTTGCTCTTGCATTGGAAGTAAAGTCTATAATGCATGATATTAAATCCACTAAGGTTGAATTGGATATTCCTCTTATCGCTTTTCTCAAGGCATTTAATCCTACTTACTCTAATTATCTTGAGTCATTGCAAGCAAATGGAAATCTCAAATATATCACCTTTGACTCTCTTGTGAAAATGTTTGTTGAAAGAGAGAAAGCTTTTGGAAAGAATACAACCCCTGAATCTTCTGAAGAGGTTTTGTGCCTTGCTCACAAAGAAAAGCATCCTACTCAAGATTCTTCAAGAGGAAGAGGTGGTCGAAGAGGAAGAGGAAGATATTTTATAGGTAGGGGGGACGACATTCTCAAGGAGAAAAGGAAGATTTGCACTACATTCACTGCAAAAGAAATGGATCACATGATGCCTCTACATGCAAGCTACCATGGGACAAAATTTAGCAGAAAATAAACCAACAGAAAGATAAAATTGATGATACAGACAAAGGTAAAGCACCTGAATGTGCTCACTATGTTGTGGCACAATGTAATATTGGGGTAAATGAAGATTTATTTAATGCTTCACTTACTTCTTGGAAAAATGATTGGTTGCTTGATTCAGGAGCAACCTGCCACATGACTCATAGAAAATATTTTTTTGAAGATTTCACTGACAATGTTGATGGAGTAGTATACTTTGTAGACCAATCGAAAATCAAGCCATAAGGGCTTGGGACAATCAGGCTTAAACTGCCTGGTCTTCTAGACTTTCTTTTGCATCATGTTCTATATCTCCCACAACTCAAGAGAAACTTGTTGTCCTTGGTCCACATCCGCTAGCAAGGTCACTCCATTCATATGTTTGATGGAAAGCTTGAGGTAAGAAAAGCATCTGACCAATCACTTGTCATGAGGGAATAGAAGAAGAAAGGCTTCTCAAGCTACAAGGAACCTCTACTCGTGCACAACATTTCTCATACAATTCTCATCATGAAGAAGGTACACTTCCATCAAGTTTATTATGGCATGCTAGATTGGGACATTTGAACTATGAGAGTCTCTGCTTGTTGAAGAAAAATGGTGTTGTTGGTTTGCCTACAATTCCTAGGAAACTTAAGCAATGTGATGCTTGCATTCTAGGAAAGCACAACAAACAATATTTTCATGATTCACATTCAAGAGCACATAGAAAACTTGAACTCATTCATTCAAATTTATGTGGTCCAATGCCTGTTCCTTCTGCAAATGGAAATAAATATATCATGACATTTATTGATAACTACACCAGAATGTGTTGGGTTTATTTATTGAAGAACAGATTTGATGCTTTTCAAACATTCAAGAATTTTCATAAATGGATTGAAAATGATGCACAATCTCATATTGGGTCTATTCACACTGATAATGGAAAATAATACACGTCAAATGAATTTGAAAACTATCTTCGCCAACATGGGATCACACATCAAACAGTTGTGCCTTATAATCCCCAACATAATGGTGTAGCTGAAAGAATGAATAGGACAATCTTAAATATGGTATGATCCATGATCTTCTTCAAAAATGTAAATATAATGTTTTGGGTTGATGTTGTTCTATGTGTTGCATATATAAAGAATCGATGTCCATCTAATGCTATAAGAAACAAGACTCCATATGAAATGTGGTATGGACATGTTCATTTGGTAAATCATCTCAGGGTCTTTGGTTCCACCTGTTATGCCTTGATACCAAAGGTACATAGAAACAAACTTGGTGCTAGAAGTCGTAAGTGTATCTTTCTTGGGTATTCAAACACCTCCAAAACATATCATCTCTATGATGAAGTAAATAATAAGTTTGTTGTATCTAGAGATGTAATTTTCCTTGAATCATCCAAAACTGACAATGTTGTTGAGGGACAACTTGATTTCTTTGATAGATTCGCAAAAGGAAAATGATTTCAAGAATTTGATAATCATATTCAACATCTTGAAGGGGGGATTCCTATACTAGATCAACATGTGGAATATTCTTCTGAAGAACACTCTCCCCTGCATGAAACTCCAACAATGGATGATGCTTTATGTGATGTAATTGATAGAATTAGGAGACTCAATCTTGATTTAGTCCCAACTCAATCAACGGAGCAGCCTAGACCATCTGAGAAAGGTTCCCCAAAGTGGCTGACAAAGACACTTTAAAGTGTTCATCCTGATGAGGTTGGAAAGACAGGAACTAGAAATTCAAACCGGCAAAATGGAGGTGATGTGGATGACTCTAATTCACCTGTTGATATGGATGTTTCTTACGATTGTGAATTGAACTTGTCTACAGATTTTGAACCAACTTCCTTCAAAGAAGCTGATTCTCATGATGAATGGAAAGAAGCAATGCAAAAGGAGTATGATGCCCTCATAAAGAATGGCGCTTGGAAGCTGGTTGATCCTCCATTAGGAACCAAACCAATTGGCTCCAAGTGGGTCTACAAGAACAAGTATAAAGCTGATGGCTCACTTGACAAGCACAAAGCTAGGCATGTGGAAAAAGGTTTTTCACAGAAGGAAGGTGTCGATTATGAGGAGACTTTTTCCCCCACAGCAAAATGGGCTACATCCAAACACTCTTTTCCCTAGCAGCTTAGAATGGTTGGAAAGTCCATCAAAAGGATGTAAAAACTGCTTTCTTGAATGGAGATATAAAAGAGAATGTTTTTATGTCCCAGCCTAAAGGATTTGCTGTGAAAGGACATGAACATAAAGTATGAAAACTAGTGAAGTCCTTGTATGGCGTCAAACAAGCACCGCGAGCCTGGTATGAAAAAATAACTGAGCAGCTTCTGAAACTCAATCTCAAGCATTATGATCTTGATGATGCAACTTTATTTGTCAAGAAAGTTGGAAAACCAATTGTATATCTTGTGGTATATGTAGATGATCTTTTGATGACAGGGAACAATGAAAGCTACATTGCAACCATAAAGAAGGAATTGGGGAAAAGTTTTGAAATGACTGATTTGGGCTATGCTCATTACTATCTTGGCATTGAAGTAACTCAACATCTGAAGTCCATATTTATTTCTCAAAAGAAATACATTGGAGATCTGTTGAACAGGTTTGGCATGACAGAGTGCAATCCTCTTACTACTCCAATGGAACAAAAGTTAAAGCTCACATCTATTGAAGGAAAAGAATTTGAGGATGCAACAAAGTATAGACGGCTTCTAGGAAGTCTCAACTACCTAACTACTACTAGACCAAACATTTCGTTTGTTGTTGGAATCCTCTCTAGGTTTATGCAAAAGCCTTGTGAGGGACATTGGTCTACTGCAAAAAGAGTTCTAAGGTACTTGAAGGGAACTCAAGACTTTGGAATCAAGTACACACAGGTGGACGACTTCTGCTTGATTGGATACTCTGATTTAGACTTCGATGGAGACAAAGAAACTAGGGTATCTACTTTAGGGTATGCTATGAGTCTTGGATCAGGAGCTGTCTCCTGGAGATCATGTAAAACATCAGTTCCAGCAAATTCCACAACAGAAGCAGAATACGTGGCAATCGCTGAAGCAACAAAAGAAATTGTGTGGCTCAGGAAAATTCTTGAAGATTTGTAGATAAAACAAGTACAATCAACTCCACTCATGATTGATAATACCTCTGCAATAAATTTGGCCAAAAACCCAAAGTTCCATGATTGAACGAAGCACATCAATACTAAATATCATCCGATTCGACGTCATGTTGAGGCGAAAACAATCCATCTCCGTCATTGTTCCACAAATGAGCAAATTGCAGACATCTTCAGAAAAGTGCTTGGAAGGGAAAAGATTGAACGATTTAGAATGATGCTTGGACTCACCAATATCCCTTTAGATTAAGGGGGGGAATGTTGACACCTAATCCTTGTGATTGGGTGAATATATGTAAATAGATAAATAAGTAATATGAACAGTCATCAGGAGATGAACTGAACAGTCTCTCGCTCATGTATATAATGAAGACCTACCTGATGGAATAATACAAAAATCATTTTTGCCTTATGGAGTTGCTACTTGTCCTGACAATGATGAGCCCCATAAATGGGTAATATATGGGCTCATTTTTCCTCCTAACATAGTTAAATCAACCATTCTCTTAGTATATTGCATGTATTTTTTATTATATTTATGCTGATGTTGTGAGTTGGGTTAGTTATGATGCCATGAGGTCTAATGTGTGTTTAATGCAGGTTTTTGTTGAATTTTGAAGACAAGGTCAAAGATTCAATGGACAATTGGTAGCAATAATTCGAAGTGTACAGAGGAGAGGATTTATAGGAGGGAATCCCCCTCATTTATTACTCCCCACTTCAAATTCTCCTTCATGCACCTCGAAGTACAAACAACCCACTAGGAGGTAGCTGAGCAAGTGGAGGATAGCTTATGATTATCTTGAGTTTTGGGAGTCAAGCCTCCCTGATTTTAAGGAAGTTGTTGGGGGCTTTAGTTATATAAGTAGAGAGGCCTAGGGCCTCACTAGGCTCAAATTTTTGTTGAATTTTTGTTGCAGTTTTCCTTTGCTCAACTTCGAGCTTACTTTTGGTGATAGGTTCATGTAATCCTAATATTATTTTGATAAAAAAGATGTGATCCTTCCTGAGTTAGCACTGATTTTCCTCAGAGGGTTGAAGCTCTTTGGTTAGGGCCCAATCCAAGTATCCAAGCTCCTCTTGTTTGTATTTTTATGATTTGTTTCAGTTTATGGATTAGTTGATGTTAGATGAATCTCTTTCTTGGTTAGGAATAGGTTGCTTTTAGTGATTTAGAAGGTTGTTTCCATTTGTGTTTTTTTATAGTAGGTTAAACAGTGATAGAAAGAATATACAAAAGGTCAGCAACAGTGCCTTGTCCTCCTTTCCTCCCTTTGGGACCATTAACTGAGGCCAAGACCCTCTTGCTGGCACAAAAACACAGATTTTCCTTCTCCATAGGATTTCTAGTGTTGCAGTTTGTTAGAAGGTTAATGATTTGCTTTAGATCTCTTTCACCATGCCCATTTCTTTCCATGCAATAAGTCTTCTTCCATGCTATATCTCTCATTATCGCATTGTGCAACATTTCTTTTGCATAGCTCATGATTTAGATTAAGCTTGATGCAAAATTCTGTTTTTTTGATGTACTTAATTTCCTTGCTTGCTTGATCTCACTGTGTGCCTATCAGTTCTTTTGAAACTGATCTCTTCTCACAACAAGTTAGCCTATCAGCCATCATATTCTCTCCCTGATCTATGCCCTACAGGCCACCCAAAGTTCACCTCGAATCTGTCTTAGTTTTCTGCGTTTTTCCATAGGGTTTCTTCCTCTCTCTCGACCATCCTTCCCTCTTCTAGTGATCCTTGGTGAACCCTAGGCATCCTAACACATCATCCCAACCGTCAGCTACCCTTTCCACCCACTCTCACACCCTCAAAACCTTCAAAAATACTCTCGGCATCCTCCTATAGATGTCCTGTAGATCCCCTGCATCATCCTATAGCTTTTCCTGTAGGATTCCTTTTGAAGGCCAATTTGGGGAAAAGCCTCCAAAAGGCCACCTCAAACCTCCTAGTATGCCTCCACACCATCCTACATCCTCTCAAGTCCTAAAACCACCCTCCATTTCCACCTATTCGCTACCACATTCACAAACAAATAAATTACATCCATGTCAATTTCACATGAAAACACATAAAAATCCAAAAAGATGTTTTTTTCCTCATTTGCTTCTAGAAATAGCTTGAGTAGATTTTGTTTTCTTCCTTGAGTAGGTAATGGCATTCATTTCATGCTTTTCATAGTGCTTTCTGCAAAAGTCAGATTATTTGGTTAAGTAGGGTTTGTTAGGTTTGCTTTCCATTCGAGTCTTCCTTTCTATAAGTAGAATAGCATCAGTAGAGTAACATATATTTTTCCTTCCATCACATATAAAGCTTATTCTGGAACCCATAGGAGTTGGCTTGAGCTCCAAGTGATCTTGCGCCAGCTGACCAAGTGATAACCTGTAGTAAGAACTAGTACTTGTGCATACAACACCATCACTTCCAAGTTTGTTACAAACTACCGTGTTGATAAGAGTAAAGTAGGTAGCCCAGGAGTTGCAGAATTATTGTTGCAATAATGGTGCTCACCAGATTGGAAAACCTTATAGGAAAATACAAGACTAGTCTTACAAATATAATTACTCCAGAAAAAGTGTAGAGCTCAATCTTAAAACATCTTTTTCTTAAGCTTGGCCTTCTACAGTCACTAACTTGGTGGAAAGACTGGATATGGAGGTAAAGGAAACATTTTTTGAAATACGGTTGAGTTGATCATTACAAATGGATTTATTATTGATCTAAGAAAAAGGAAACATCTAGAAAATCAAATCTAAGGAGAAGTTTTCTCTTTAAAATTTGAAATCCATCTAAAACTGACACTTACAACCCTAGAAATCCCTACTTCAATTGGGATTTCTTGAAACTAAGAGCTGGAAGACCATCTTGGAGATCATCATAGAAATTATTATATATAAACTAATACAAATAGAGGAATGTTAAAAAGTATTCCCTTTCATTGGAAAATATATGTTTTTTTATTTACAGTACATGGGATTTCATTGGAAAATATTTGTTTTCGTATTTACAGTACACAGGATTTCTACAGATCCATTGCATAATTTTCTTCATAGATAAAAGTTATTAGTACATTTAATAGTAAACATATGAAACCTAGATCCATTTTAAGCGAGATGCAGAATAAAAAAACCCCAAATTTTCAGAGCAAAAATAGTGAGATAATAGTAAAAACCCATGTACCAAACTATAGCAGAAATTTCAAAAGACGATGAACATTGAGAGCCATTGAAATCAAAGGAAGAGGAGAACTGTTGGTTATCCCAATCTAGTTGTACTACTATGCCCACATTCACTGCATTAGTAATGCCCCTAGTTTTTTCCATTTACTACATTGGTAATTACCCTAGATCTTTCCATTCTAATTCTTTTCTTAAAAATCGATGCTATAGATAGCTCCTCACCAATGTCACCACTGGAAATCGGGGGCGTTTGAGAGAAATCCCACCTGAAAACATCTTTTCAGGTCAAACCTAGAGCTTGAAATTAAATTTCATAATGCCCCTAGTATTGAGCTTGTAAGCTATATGTGATTTGAAGAAAATAACAAGGCCTCTAATTAATGTCCTTCCTACCTATTGTTCCTGCCTAAGCAACTTCTTGCAAAACAAAAGGTTAACTTCTTTGTTCTCTTCTCTTTGATTAACTTGACACTCACTTACTCTCTTCTCTTTGTGATGCCTGGTTGTGCTTCCTATGTCTCTCTCTCTCTCTGTCTCTTTGTCTCTCTTGTTTTCACTTATGGGTTGAAGTATGTCATCCTATTCATTCCTGGGAGCATGTTTTTCGTATCTTGTTCAACGAGAAGCAATATTTTATTGTTTTTCTTAAACATTGATGGTAGAGATAGACTGTCATCAATGTCATTGTTGGAAATCAAGAGTGATTGTGTGCAATCACACATGCAAACATATTTTCAAGGCGAATGAGGAGCTTCAAATGAAACTTGGAGAGGCAAAATGGTCTTTTATCTCACTTATTTTTTATAATATTGGTGCCTAAAGTATATTATTTATATATTTTTTTAATAATTCAGTGAACTATAGAAAATGTATGTCTAATATAAAAAATATCCGCTCCAAAATATAAAACCCCTCAAATTTCACCCACAGGAAAATAATCGCCCCTAAAATGTTATATGGTGGCAACTTGATAACTTGGATAGATTCAGACATGCGAAGTATTTTCAAGAATTTGATAACGAGATTCGACATCTCAAAGGGGCAATTCATATCCTGAATCAATCTATGGAATATTCTTTTGAATCACTTTCTCTCCTACATGAAGCTCCACTGATCCAGATGAAACTTTGAGTGACATGATTTAGAGAATTGGGAGACTAAATATTGATTAAACCCCAACTCTATCAACTGAGCATCCTTGGATATCTTAGAAATACCTGCAAAATTGTTGACAAAGACACTTGAAAGTGTTCATCATTATAAGGTTCAAAAGACATGAACAAGAATAAAAAAGACGAAAAAATGAAGGTCATGTAGACAATTCTGATTCACCTGCTGATATGGATGTTTCTTATGATATAACTTGTCTAGATATTTTGAACCAAATCCGTTCAAAGAAGTCACTTCTCATGATGAATTGAAAGAAGTGATGCAAAAATAGTATGATGTATTGATAAAGAATGGCACTTGGAATTTGGTCGATCCTCCATTGGGAATCAAACCAACAGACTCCAAGTGGGTTTACAAGAACAAGTATAAAGTTGATGGATCACATGATATGAACAAAGCTAGGCTGGTGCAAAAAGGTTTTGCACAGAAGGAAGGGATCAAATATGAGGATAATTCTCGTCCCCCACAATAAAATGGGCTACCATCCGCACACTTTTTTCCTTGGCAGCTCAGATGGTTGGAAAGTCCATCAAATGGATGTAAAAAATGCTTTCTTGAATGGATATCTAAAAGAGAATGTTTTTATGTCCTAGTCAGAAGGATTTGTTGTGAAGGTCCAAGAACATAAAGTATGAAAACTTGTAAAATCCTTGTATGTCCTCAAGCAA
Source organism: Pinus taeda (assembly GCA_000404065.3). Taxonomy (NCBI): domain Eukaryota; kingdom Viridiplantae; phylum Streptophyta; class Pinopsida; order Pinales; family Pinaceae; genus Pinus; species Pinus taeda. The sequence goes on from APFE030968695.1 coordinate 23,083, forward strand.
GTACCATGAGCCTCGTACAAAAAGTTACTAAGCAACTTTTGGAACTCAACTTCAAACACTATGATCTTGATGCTACAACCTTGTTTGTCAAGAAAGTTGGAAAAAGAGTTGTATATCTTGTGGTATATGTAGATGATCTTTTGATAAAGGGGAACAATGAGAGCTATATTGCATCCAAAGAAGGAATTGACAAATGGTTTTGAAATGAAATACTTGGGGTATGTTCACTACTATCTTTCTTTTGAAGTAACTCAACATCTGAAGTTTATATTCCTCTCTTGAAAGAAGTACATTGGAGATTTATTGAACAAGTTTGGCATGGATGAGTGCAATATTTTGACTTCTCCAATAAAATAGAACTTAAGTCTCATATCCATTGAAGGAAAACAATTTCAGGACACAACAAAGTATAGAAAAATTGTTGTAAGTCTCAACTATTTAACAACGAACAGACTAGACATTTCATTTGTTGTTGGAATGATTAGGTGCTTAGTATTTAGCTCAAAAATCAAAGTTCTAAGATTTGCTAAAAAGAATTGTATGACTACGTCCGTCTTGTGAAGACGATCACAACACAATTCATTTCACTAAAAAAGTAGTTCGTATGAAGGTGAAAAGGCCTATTTTTTGTTTTCATAAACAACGAAAAAATTGCAGAATGGGACAAAATGATGACATGGTAGTCCAGTCAGTAGCCTAATCAGCAAAGGGAATCTTCTTTAGTTTTCGCCTAATCGGGCTGTGACTAGTGTCACCTCCGGATTTTCTAGTTTGGTTGTGTGAAGGTGAAATTTTCTAATTGGCTCAAAGGTGGAATTTGAATTTCTTTTTATTTAAATATTATTATATATTATAATAATTATTATTTTTATTATATAGTTTTATTTTTTATATTATTATTTATAAAATATAGTATTTATATTATCAAATCTACATTTATACAAAGTTCTGAACTATAGTAATGTCAAAAAATAAATTCGTGGGAGAAATGTTTATTTCATATCGTTTGAACTATAGATATGGCGCATATACTTTTATGATAAAAACATATATGGGATGGGCAGAGGCGGGTTTTGACACTTGACCGCCCCCACCTGAATTTCATGCCATACAAATGGAGCACCAATAGAAGCTTTGAAATGTAATGCCACGAACTTATAGTTAAAGCGCACTGTGTTGCCGACACCGGGGCTGGTGAAATCCAGTCGTGTGGGCCAGTCCCCATCCCATGCAACCACAAGTGCATGACCAAGGGCCAAAGAATGGATAAGCGCTTAGTGCTAATCAAGATTAGCTTAAAGTAATTCCATTTAAGCCTTAATTGAACATGATTAAATTCTGGATTAAGTTGGTGGCGGATTTGGCAGAGCTCAAAATTCGACGGGAACTGATAGTTTTGGTGGACTTAACTGGAGTCTCTCCAAATTTAGCAAGGTTTCTTAGTGAAAAATTAAATGAAGCATTTCTTGATCAATTTTTCAGCAATTTTGGAAAATGAATAGTCAATTTTCGATGGTTTCAACCTTATAAAGGCATTGGTAGAGGATTCAAAGGCAATATAAGACTTGTACAAGTGATTTTTCCACAGGGAATTTTAGGGAAGTCAAGAACCGCTAGGGAAGGGGGTCATAGCCAGAGCGATAAGAGTCAATTTTCAGAGACGCAATAGTCATTTTTGGCTAATTTGGATATTTTGAACACATCAATGTAGGTATCAAGAGCCATAGAGCTTTGTAAACAACATTTTTTCCACATTGAGCTAATACAGAGGCCCAAGCCATGGAAGTTGGACCAAGCAGATATAGCGTAGGAGGGGTGAACTCCTTCATCTTAAAATTGTGTTAATGTGTCTCTTTGATGGTTTGTTGCACTTTACATGTTCATTGTTCACTATTAATTTTTGAATCTATTTTTCTCATGAATGCCTTGTTAAACTTAAGGAAATTTATCTGTTTGTAAGCACCAACAACTAAGGAAACATCAGCACAATAAGAAAGAAGCAAGCACATGTTTATAAATTTGTAATTGTTATTATCAGAGAAAAACTAATCATTGAAAAATGGATCAAGTTGGTATGAGAGCATAAGGTTGGGTTTATTGATTGCTTGAGTTTGTGCAATTAGGCTTTTAATGGTTGCAAAATTCTGATGCTTACAAGGTTAAAGTTGCATAAAGCAGAAGGGAAGCTATTGGTTGCAAGTCCTACGGTAGTTCCCATAAGAAGGAGAGCCACAAGGCCACAATCTGCACCACCCAAAGTTCGAATTCTAGCTCCACTTGAAACTCCTCAAGTGATGTCTTCAACAGAGATGGAAGAGGTACAAGTAGTACAAATTTCTGAGCCTGAATTCATAGCCATTATGTTTGGAAAAAGAGAGCCTGGAGGTCCCTCTTTAGAAGAGGAAAAATTCAAGAAAGCTTTCTATACTTTGAAGGAGATGGTTAAAGTCCTCTATGAAGAGAGAAACACTAGAATGGTTGGAGAGAGTTCTAAACCTCCACATGGGAAAGAAATCTCAGAGGAAAAAAGAGATGAGAAGAAGGATTCCAAAGGGATTGGTGGAAAGCCACCTCCATCTCCACCATCTTCATCATCTAACTCATCATATTCCCATCATATCACACAACATCATCTTCCACTACCACCATTGAAATTTCCCATACTCATTCACAAACCCAAAAATGAATGAATGTGTTACTGAAATTGGACATAAAAGTCGAACTTCCCATGTACAATAGAGAGGTAAATGTAGAAAAGTTGGAAAATTGGATTCAACAGTTGGAGGTCTACTGCAGAATTCAGAACCTTCAAGAAGACAACATAAAGATCTAGTTGGCTTCACTTAGGCTACAAGGTGTTGCACCAGTTTGGTGGGAAGCAAAGACTTAAGAAGAAATGAGAATCCATGGTAAGATATCCATCACTCGGGGTTGAATTTGTTTCTGCAATTAAAATACAATTTTATCCTTTAGCCTATATGAAAAAATCCATTATGAGTTGGGATAATTTTAGGCAGCTTAAAGGCCAAACAGTTGAAGATTATACACAGGATTTTAGAAAAAGGGCTTTGTTATTAGGAGTGAATTTTAATTCTCAAGATAAACTGTCGAAATATATTGGGGTTTTAAATCCCTATCTTAAAAACACTTATCTTATGTTCAATCAAAATAATTTAGATGAGGTATGTGTGCAAGCCACACATATTGAATCTAGAGTAAAGAACATTTAGGAAGAGAGTAGTAGTAAAAGCCACCTAAGGGTAAAGAGAAAGATAAAGGAGGAAAATGGAAAAGGAAGAAAAATTCAAGTGTGAAGAAAGAAGAGGAGAAAATAACGTACAAACATTGTTCCAAAGACGAGCATGATGAAGCCCACTGCTGGAAATTGCATCCAAAAATGAGACCAAATAAGTTCACCATTAAACGGAAACAAAAAACCACTGCTATCACTCAAGAATATTTAGGTTCTGAATTAGGCGATGAAAACAAAATCACTGTCATGGGAATCAAAGGAAATAAAGATAATTCCAGGAATAGTTCGCAAAAATGTAACACTACTACTACAACAGATGAAAACAGAGGGATTGAGTTATTTTATGTTAGGATCATATCTAAACACACCAAGATTGACACACTCTTTCATAGTCAGTCACAAGCGAGTCTAATGTCTAAATACTTAGTCAACAAATTGAATCTTGAAACTAAACTTCACCATAAACCATACGCTTTGGGATGGATAACAAGAGACACCAATTTATAGGTTACAAGAAAATATTTGTTTAACTTTTCAATCACTGCAATTTTTTTTTACGAAGTAGAGCTAGATGTGGTACCGCTTGATATTTCAAGTGTGGTGTTGGGTAGTTCATATTTGTATGACCAACAAGCAGTCTTTTACCGCCATGAAAACAAGTATCACTTATTCAAGGATGGTGTGGAGTATATAGTGAGAGCCCATCACAAAATGATGATCATTTATTTGGTTAATGCAAGGGAGGAAAAAGGACTAGTGAATTCAAGTAAAATGTTAGTACTTCTCATGTTCAAGCCAAATGATGATAATGTTTATGAAAATTTTGTTGCATGTAATGCAAGTTTCAATTATGATTTGGTTGTTTCCGTTTATCAGAGTGATGAAGTATTTCGGGTTGTGAAATATTTGTCCTTCAAGGAGAAATAAAATTCACATGAACTATCTTTGCAGCAAGAGATTTTTCTTTGTCACGTTAGCATGCAAGAGTTGAAAAAATCGAAAAGTGTAGAGAGACCAATGCAATGCAAAATTGTGTTGAACAATGGGATCATTCAATCACCCCTTATGGCATGTTGTGCAGATGGTTTTGGTGCCAAAGAGGAATGGAAAGTATTTAAAGGAAGAGGAAAAAAGGAGTAGTTTTCACCAAAGAAAAATTGCAAAAAGAGGTTAGTGCAAGAATATACATAACAGTAGACAATATTGGTTTGTATGGATTCTAATGTTATATGTTATTTGTAGCACTTCTATTACATACATGTATTTGAATTATGGCAAAAAAGAGTCATTCCTTCAAGAAGTTGTCCACTATGGTGACATAAACATGTTGAGAAAGTTCTCTTATGCACATGTCATCTATGAAGGAAAATTGTTTGATGTTTTCAAGTTATCAAAGTACAAGTGGGGTTTCACTTCTTTGATGCATTTGGGCATGATATTGGAAGAGGTAAGTTGAAGGCAAGCCTCTCCAATTTGGATGCCATTGTTGATTGGTCAACCCCTAAGATCGTCATTTTGATAAGAGGTTTGCTGGAAGAAGCCCAATGTTAAAAGATATTTGTTGTTCACATTCCTTCTTTCAAAGCTCCTTGACATGCAATGTCATGTGTGTATAAAGTCTTCCAGTGGGGAGGCGAACAGTAAGAGGAATGTGTTTCTTCAAACAAAAGATCAGTTCAATTATTTTTTATGCTCTTTCAAACTTGAAAGGTTCATTTATGTTTCAGGTTTGTGTAAACAACTTCACTGTCTTGTTTCATTCAGAAGATTTCCATGGTGTAAAGATTAATTTGCGGTGATCCATACACTTTCATTGGATGAATAAATGTCAAAAATTTTACTTGGTTTGAAGATACAAAAGAGGTACAAGTAACAAGTTCATTGTTGTCCCTTTTAGGCTTATTGGTTATGTAACTGTTGTATTCAAGCATCATTATGTTTTGCATGAAAGTTATGTTCATAAAATTTCACACTTTCAAGACGTACAATCGAGCTTCAGTCATGTACTAAACCAAGTAGTGAATTTTTTCATCCATTTGCATTATATTTTGTTAAGTCGTCTTAGTAAGAAGGATGTTTCTTTTGATGGTGACATGGAAAAAACCATGATTTTCTATGAACAACTGAAAATGGTGCAACAAATAGTTCAAGATCAGCTTAAAGAGGGGAAAGACAAGTACATGTATAGAATGGGGTCCTTAAGGCAAGTGAATGTTGATTTCCTTAGAGAGGAGCTCAAGGAAAAAAATTCATCAAAATCAAATTGGGTCAAGCTTGGAAACGTGAGGGGGCTATAACCTCATCTACTTGTCAGATAATAGTATATTTTGGTGTCCAAAAGGCTTCTAGTGGGGAGCAATGATGAGGTGTTTGGTATTTAGATCAAAAATTAAATTTCCCGTATTGGTTGTAAAATTGTACGAGTGTATCCGTCTCATCAATACAATCATAGCACAAACTGGTTCACTGAAAATGGAGTCGAGATGAAGGCAAAAATGCCTACTGTTTGTTTTCCTAAACAACTAAAAAAATTGCAGAATGGGACAAAATGATGACATGGCAGTCCAGTGGGCAAGGGGAAACTTTTTAATCTTTCACCTAATGGGGTTGTGACAAGTGTCACCTATAGATTCACTAGTTATACAAAGTTCTGAACTATATTAATGTTAGCAAATAAATTCATGGGCGCAATGTTTTTTTCATATGGTTTGAACTATAGATATGGCGCATATAATTTAATGGGAAAACATATGTGGGATGGGCAGAGGCAGATTTGAACCCGTGACCTCCCCCACCCGAATTCTACGCCATACAAACAGACCACCAGTGGAACCTTTGAAATGTAATGCCGCAAACTTATAGTTAAAGCTCACAACGTTGCTGACGGTGCGGGTGGTGGGAGCCAACCCTACAGGCTAGCCCCCACCCCATGCGACCATAAACATGCGACTAAGGGCCTGTGAATGGATAAGTGCTTAGCGTTAATCATGCTTAGCTTAAACTAATTCCATTTAAGCCTTAATGAAACCCTCTTAAATTCTGGATTAAGTTGGTGGCGGATTTGGTGGAGCACCAAATTCCACAGGAACTACCAGTTTTGGTGAACGTAATCAAAGTCTCTCCAAATTTAGTGGCCAATATAAACGCCCAGACGTTGTACCAGGTAGATGTAGCCTAGGAGGGGTGAACTCCTTCATCAAAAAACTATGTTAATGTGTCTCTTTGATGGTTTGCTGCACTGTACATGTTCATTGTTCATTATTAATTTAAGAATCTATTTTTCTCCTGAATGTCTTGTTTAACTTAAGGAAATTTACCTGTTTGTAAGCACCAACAACTAACAAAACTCAACACAATAAGAAAGAATAAAGCACATGTTTATAAACATGTAAGTTTTATTAGCACAACAAAACTAATCATACAAAAAAAGATCATGGAATCCTCTCTAAGTTTATGAAAAAACCTTATAAGGGACATACGTCTGCCGCAAAAAAAGTTCTAAAATACTTCAAGGGAACTCAAGAATTTGGACTTTAAGTACACATAAGTGGCTGGCTTAAGTTTGATTAGATACATTGATTCAAAATTCTATTGAGGTAAATAAAATAAAGTATCTATTTTATGTTATTCTATGCTTTTAGGATCAAGAGTTATCTCGTGGAGATGATGTACCGACAGATTCCATAATAGAGGCAGAATATGTGGCAAGAACTGAACGAACAAAGGAAATTGTGTGGCTCAGGAAAATTCTAGTGTATTTGTAGGTGAAACAAGTGCATACAATGCCACTCATGATTGACAACAATTCTGTGATAAATTTGGCCAAGAAACCAAATTTCCATAATTGAATAAAGCACATCAATACAAAATACCATCTCATTCAACATCAAGTTCAGGCCAATATAATCCAAGTATGCCATTATTCCACAAGTGAGAAGATTGTAGACATCTTCACCAAAGCACTTGGAAGAGAAAAGTTTGAAAGGTTCAAAAGGATTATTGGACTCACCAACATCCCTTTGGAATGGGGGGGGATGTTGACACCTAATCATTTGGATTGGGTGAATATATATAAAATTGTGTAAGTAGAAAAATAAGGAGAATAATAATATGAAGAGACACTAGGGATAAAGCCCAAGAGTCTCTCTCTCCATGTATAAATCTATGATCAACCTCAATGGAAAAACACAATTCATCTGAGGAATTACCTGGTAGCCTGACAATTTACATTAACAATTTGAGCATTGAAGCTTCAATCATTGTGTTTTTCTCACATTGACTCTTGTTGTGTTGGCTTTAAATCTCGAGAAGGACAATTATAACGAGTTATGGCTTAGTGAGTGTCTGGAATAAGTGAGGTGAATATCCTTAGTAAAAACAAATCACTCTTTTTGTGTTTTCGAATATAGTACAAACACCCTCGTGATGAGTTTCTAACTATTAAATTTGATCCTTCATTTGCAAAACCTAGCGAAGAGAGGTAAGATAAGTTGTTTGTAGTGTTAAAAAGAAATTCAAGGTTGTGGAAAATCAATTATCAAGAGAGTTGAGTAATTTAATCTTTCTGGAAACCACAATACAACTTTTTAATGGGTGCTACAAAATCATTTTGCAACATCTATTGAATTTTATGAGGCACTATCAAATCATTTCATAGAGACTACACATAAAACTTTCGATTTTGTTTTTAATGTATGTTTAGCCTACCCGTTGCGCCATTTGTTATGTTGAAGCATATGTAATTGGATGAACTTAGAAAAAGAGTGGAAGATGAGAGAAAATATCGCATGGAATTTATCAAAGTAAATCCATATTCTTGAGTTCAGTTCATATGTTCAGGAAATACTATTGAATTTGACACTATTAGGGAGATGTTATTGGACTGGTTATGCTTTATTAGTAGTGAGGGTCACTAGAACATCTTATTAATACATAGGATTCTAGCAATCAATTTTGTTGCTCATTACTATTAGTTTAACATTGGCCAATGCATGTTATAAAAGTAAAAATGTAAACTTACTAGAGGTTACTACTTACTAGATTAAACAAGTCCTGGCCCTTAAAAATACTAAAAACATAATAAATATAAATATAAATAAGCCATAAAAACATAATAAATACAAATATCAAATAAAATAGATCTAAAATAATCTTTAATCTAACTTCACATATTTAATTGTTACCTTTAATCATATTAATTCATTAATATGACCCCTACCCTTATCCCAAAAAAACACCAGAATTAAAACTTTTCACCAATATATCTGCAACCTGCAAATATCTTTAAAATATTTTATATTAATTACTCATCTGAATTATAATCAGCATTACAGATTTTAATAAATATTTTAAATAAAAAGCTTAGTAAAATTTTGATCGATGATGGTATCAATGAATTCAAATTACAAGCGTTCATGCATTATATTCAGAAGTCTTAGACAACGAAGAATAAATGACTATATGTAGTATGCGTCTCATCTGATATTAATATAAAATCAGGGTTTTTTTGGTACTGAAAAAAAACAAAGAATAAATGACAAAAACCAGTTTCATGTTTCAATAAAACGACAGCGATAGCAATAGCAATGTTGTTTCTTACAATTGACATATAGTAAAAGTAAATCATAACTTCAAAATGTAACCATGTCATTCCAAAATCAACTAAATATGAAAAAAGAATATTAATTATGTCGACAACACTGAATCTTCACAGAATAAAACATACATAATTCTTAAAGAAATTAATATCAATCTTGTTCCCACATGAGACCATTCAGGTCTCCCAACCATCATCGAATGCCCAATAAAATTATTACGCCGTACGGCGTTTCCTATGAGAAAAACTTTCCTCTCAGGTTACTTGTCAACACTATGGACCATTAGATTATAGGTTAGACGATTGAATTATCTTGAATCGTTCGATTAGGCTAATGTAGTTGGAACACCCTAACCGCCTTATAGCCACAAATTCGATCCCCTGAACAGTTTCGGCTTCGAGTTGTCAATTGCAGGCTAGGGAAACGCTGTCAATTGCAGGCTAGGGAAACGCTATGGAGCTCTCTATCTCAGTACTCTTTTAATTATCACTAAAAATGCTTGCTTCGTTACAGCCTTGGATCGAACTACAATTGTAAACGCTGCGTAGACAGGCTCTTCTGTGAAATGCTGCGTAGAAGCGCTTCTGTGAAAGGAAAATTTACCATATCTTTGTCCTGCAATGTTTTCAGTACAGGCTGATGGGCCTTGTAAAATATAGGACTTTCAGCGATCACAATATTCAAGCTTGCACACAAGAGTCGACCAATTGCCTGGATCTCCACTTCTCCAGTTCCGCTTCTTCCATCCACAATCCCTGCAAACATGATCATTCCATTCACAGAATCTTCACAATGAGCCACAACGCCCCAAATTGGGGACTCAAAGTTCCCTCCATCGTCGGAGAGACAAAGAAGGCTTCCAAACAGTGGACGCTTATAATTCTTCAGCGTCTCTACATGTATAACCAGAGTTATGCCAGAATAGCTTCCACCGAAATGGATTCCCAGAACATAACCATTTTTCCAATTCTTCCAGTGCCTTGGCGCATCCTGTAATGATTTCTTCCTTAGAGTAGAGATACTCTTCTTCAAACCCCAGGAGCAATCCTCCTGGAGAAATAAAAAATAAGTTTCCATGTACACATCAATAAAGCCATAGCTTTCCTTCTTCTTAACACAAGGGAACCCTTTCAAACAATTTCCCAAAGCCTCGTCATCTGTTTGTAAACCTGTAATTTTAGGTAACAACGACATTTTATTCCATGAAAGATTAACGTTCGTTTAGGAAATTGCATTTCCCGTCTAAGCGGTGAGCAAACCCAGAAGGAACTGACAATGGCAATCACAATAACTGCAAACATGATCATTGCATTCACAGAATCTTCACAATGAGCCACAATGCCCCAAATTGGGGACTCAAAGTTCCCTCCATCATCGTAGAGACAAATAAGGCTTCCAGATAGTGGACACTTATAATCCTTCAGCTTCTCTACAAGTATAGCACAATTATGCCAGAATAGCTTCCACCGAAATGGATTCCCATAACATAACCATTTTTCCAAATCTTCAAGTGCCTTGGCGGATCCTATAATGACTTCTTCCTTAGAGCAGAGATACCCTTCTTCAAACCCCAGATGCAATCCTCCTGGAGCAATAAAAAATAAGTTTCCATGTACACATCAATAGAGCCATAGCTTCCCTTCTTCTTAACACAAGGGAACCCCTTCAAACAATTTCCCAAAGCCTCATCTTCTGTTTGGAAACCTGTAATTTTAGGTAACAACGACATTTTATTCCATGGAAGATTAACGTTCGTTAAGGAAATTGCATTTCCCGCCTAAGCGGTGAGCAAACCCAGAATGAACTAGCAGTGGCAATCAATGTTTTCTCCACTCTTTTTTTGAAACACCATGTCATTCAACAATGGCAAAACATCATAAACTGTTTCAGGACAGTATTCTGCAAGGCGTATTATGAACTTTTTGAGCAGCTTTTCCGCTGAAGCTAAGTTGAATATATCTACAATATACTCTTTCAGAGACCAATGCATGAGAGAAGTACCACTAAAAATCCTATAGAATTTCTTCAACCTTGCAGTATATAATTCTGTCTCGTTGCCATGGGAGATAATGTTAACTAATTCTAATACAGAGCATACAAGATTAAAACCCGGCTTCTGTAAATTTAATACCTGCAGAAATCCAGCTGGGCATTTTCTAATATCTCACAGAAAATTGCTTCTGGTGCCTGGAATGTCTTCTTGGTGGGTTATTATTATCCATTATGATAATTCAGTTAGCCTAAGAGCTAGAAAGACTGAAATTTTCTCCAGTCTATTGATTAAAGCCTTTCTCTTGCATGTTGATTACATACTGGGTGACAATCCAAGGGCCACAAGTTACATGGTGGGATATGGACCAAAGTATCCTCGTTAGTTCCACCACAGGGCTTCCTCCATTGTATCACAGAGGATTCAACCTTTCTTAGTTGCAAAGGAGGATATTCGATATGGTTTGATTGCTAGTGGAATGACCCTAATGTTTTATTTGGTGTTGTTGTTGCAGGACCTGATAACAATGATAATTTCGTAGATGCAAGAGACAACTATCAGCAGACAAAACCTACAACCTACAATAGTAGGCCTATGGTGGGACTTTTTGCCAGACTTAGGGGGGAATTGCTGGAAATGACCAGAGTCTTCCAAGTAGCCTTCTCTTATAGGATGCAATTAATTTGGTTTTAGTTTATTTTAGTGATGATGTTGTTGGTGGTGTTCTAAGGGTTGTTTCTTGAAATTGTTGTTCCCGAGCCTGGATCAGGTTCAGGTTCCCCTGCTCCAACTCATGATCTACCTCAAAATCCAAAACCAAAGCCAAAGCCCTCTCCAACAAGTAGGAGCTATACATAGATTTCTTTCCAACGATTCTGTTTATAGAGAGAGGGTTTCATTTATTGTGGAAGTCCATAGTGAGAAGCACCATTCCTACCAATTGTCCTCTCCTTTTGTTGCAGAGCATAAAATAGAGAGGAGGCACACTCTGCATTGGAAATTGTTCCGACATCCACCTGCTTTAAGATTTAAAAAACTAGGTCAACATTCAAAGCCATGATCCCTGAAATTCTTGAGAATTCAATCAAAAGCCCAACATAAGTTGAACTGTCACTTGTGATGCTTTCCACATGACATATCCACACTCTTATGGACTTGGAATTTCAATGTGCATTTGGAAAGCTCTGGCAGATGTAGGAATTTTACAAAAGGAGATCAATGTTTTTTATTTTTAATAAAGGATTATCAATGTTGTAGAATTACTACAGTTTCATATTTTATTGAAACTTGTAAATTCTTAATTACCAATTATCATATCCTCAATAACAATGCAGGTCAACTATATCAATGCACATGCAACCTCAACCCAAGTAGGAGATCTGGCATAGATTAATGCTATCAAGAAGGTTTTTAAGGATATTTCTAGTATTAAAATGAATGGAATTTTACCAGAGATAAATGGATAGTTTGGGCTGCATGATAAATTTAGTAGACATATGAAATTTATATGTGGTTTTTATCAGTTCCTCATGCAAGGCAGGGGTGGGCAAAACCTAGCAGTTCTACAACAATACCAACAAAAAGATGGGTATTAAATGTGTGCATGTGTTCAAAAGAATGGAGACAACGTACAAAGAACACTAGATTTGTTTGTCTTGACATTGATCTGTCTTCATGAATACATTATACACCTATGCTCTATCTTGATAACAAGTCACAAAGTGGACTAAATGAGTGTTTCTCTGTATTCAGGTGGACTGTTGTACTCACCTAAATGGAACAATATGCATGTTGTGACAAGTGCCTTATTCCTGCTCATATTCTACTCTGATTATTTGTCTTCTGCTGGCAAGCAATTGCAATGTCCTGGTAAGAATAACCTTGAGAAGGGAAGAATAGTGTGGAAGCTGACTCAAAATATGTGAAAAGAGAATTCCACAATTTGAAGATTAAGGGTGATAGAACAAAAAGTAGAATTAAAATAATTAAGAGAAAAATAGTCTCAGATCAGGAAGCAGTTGGAGATTAAAAAAAAGGAGAGCAGCATGGAAGACAAAAATGAACTATTATTGAATGATGAATCTCCTTATAGAAATTCTAATCCGTCTTTTAAAATATTGAAACATGAAATAATATAGTGAAGCAAGGCACTACATAAGGAACCAGGCTACCTTTTAGATACCTTGCTGCCCAAAAAGGCACCACCTGCCATCCTTTTTGTCATTTTGATCTATAGGATGATATCTAATAATAGTTTATGCAGGTGTCCTGGGTTAGTTGTATAACATTACTAGTGGAAAAATGGAAGATGGCCAAAATCCCATTGCATATGGAGTGTGAAGTGGCACAACAGATGCTTTTTGGCAATGGACTCAGAAGTTTCCTAATCGATAGCAGAATGTCGGCTATTATCAGTCAATGCATCAATACATGGTGTTGTGATTATATAAGTGTATTTTTATAGAATTCAATGACCCACCGAAGTTTTCTTGCACAATTGAAATGGTCAAATTTGTGGAACAAGTAGAGGAACAAATCATGCCATAGTAGAGAATTGCAATAGTCAATGCATTCTATATTTCCAATCTACCAATAGTTATGTAAATATTGCAACACAATCTACCAACCTCAGGTAAACTGGTTAGAATTTTTTTTATCAGTCTTAGATGGCAGTCGTCAAGAATCGAGAATATAGAATAATTGTATATACATATAAAGATTGTATATACAAATCAAAAAGAAAATTGTAAGTCGTCTCTAAACTATCTCGGAGTGCACAAGTAAATCCATCAGAATGGTTGGCATTTGTTAAGTCACACGTGTAGACCATTGATCACCTAAATTTGATCCGAGAACCAATGTCTTCTTGGTGGGTTATGATTATTCACGATGATAGTCTAAGAGCTAGAAGTACTGAAATTTTCTCCAATCTATTGGCTAAAACCTTTATCTTGTCCATTGATTACATATTGGGTGACAATCCAAGGGCCACAAGTTACATGGTGAAATATGGACCAAAGTATCCTCGTCCGGTCCACCAGAGGGTTTCCTCAATTGTATCAAACAAAGAGGATTCAACCTTTCTTAGTTGCAAAGGAGGATATTCTATATTGTTCGATTGCTAGTGAAATGACCCTTACCATATCTTTCTCCTACAGTGCTTTCAATACAGGTCGATAGGCCTTGTAAAATGTAGGCCTTTCAGCTATCAAAATATCCGAGCTCGCACACAAGAGTCGGCCAATTACCTGGATCTCCATTTCTCCAGTTACGCTTCTTCCATCCACAATCCCTGCAAACATGATCATTCCATTCACAGAATATTCACAGTGAGCCACAACGCCCCAAATAGGGGACTTAAAGTTCCCTCCATCACCAGAGAGACAAAGAAGGCTCCCGGACAATGTATAATTCTTCAGCTTCTTTACATGTATAGCCACAGTTATGCTAGAATAGCTTCCACCGAAATGGATTCCCAGAACATAACCAATTTTCCAAATCTTCAAGTGCCTTGGCACATCCTGTAATGAATTCCTCCTTAGAGCAGAGATACCCTTCTTCAAACCCCATAAGCAATCCTCCTGGAGAAATCAGAAATAAGTGTCCATGTACACATCAATATAGCCATATCTTCCCTTATTCTAGCACAAGGAAACCCCTTCAAACGATTTCCCAAAGCCTCGTCATTTGTTTGTAAACTTGTAATTTCAGCTAACAACAACATTTTATTCCCTGGAAGATTAGCGTTTGTTAAGGAAATTGCATTTCCTGCCTGAGTGGTGAGCAAACCCACAAGGAACTAACAGTGGCAATCAATGTTTTCTCCACTCTTTATTTGAACCACCATGTCGTTCAACACGGAAAAACATCAGAAAATGTTTCAGGACAGTATTCTGCCAAGCATATCATGAACTTCTTGAGCATCTTTTCTGCTGAAGTTGAGCTAAATATATCTACAATATACTCTTTCAGAGACCAGTGCAAGAGAGTAGTACCACTGAAAAGTCTATAGAACTGCTTCAACCTTGCAGTATATAATTCTGCCTCGTTGCCATGAGAGATGATGTTAACTAACTCTAATATAGAGTATACAAGATTAAAACCTGGCTTCTGCAAATTTAATACCTGCAGAAATCAAGCTGGGCATTTTGTGATATCTTGTAGAACATTGCTTCTGGTGCCCGCTTGGCATTGGCTCAAAAGTGTCTCCAAGTAAAAAGATAAATCTTCTGAACTTCTTGGCGTGCATTGCAGTAAGAGGGCATAAATTTCCCTTTGCTTGTCTGGCGATTCATTGGAAACAAATTCAAAGATATCCCCTACTTCCAGCTGAAGCATGCCTGTCTCTCTGAATGATGAAGTTTCTTATTGAAATTCTAATCCATCTTTTAACATGTTGAAACATGAATTAGTATAGTAAAGAAAAACAGTACATAAGGAACTAGGCTACGCTTTTAGACACCCTGTTGCCCAGAAAGGCACCACCTGCCATCCTTTTTGTCATTTTGATCTATAGGATGATATCTAATAATAGTTTATGTGGTTGTCTTGGATTAGCTGTATAATATTACCACTTGGAAAAATGAAAGATTGTCAAAATTCCATGGCATATGGAGAGTGAAGTGGCACAACACATGCTCTTTGGTAATGGACTCAGAAGTTTCCTAATCGATAACAGAATGTGGACCATTAGCAGTCAATGCATCAGCACATGATGCTGCGATTATACAGGCATATTGGCATAGAATTCAATGACCCACTGAAGATTTCATGCAAACCGAAATGGTCAAATTTATGGAACAAGTGGAGGAAAAAATCATGCCATAATAGAGGATTGCAATAGTTTATGCATTCTATATTTCCAATGTAAATGGGAATGTTAGGTAAATATTGCAAGGTCATAGTGAGAAGCATAGTTCCTCCCCACTATGATCTTCCCAACTATGATCTTCTCTTGTTGCAGAGCAAAAAATAGAGAGGACACACACTCTACATTGGCAATATTTCTGCCATCCACTCGCTTTAAGATTTAAAAAATTAGGTCAACATTCAAAGCCATGATCCCTGAAATTCTTGAGAATTCAATCGAAAGCCCAACGTACGCTGAACTGTCTCTTGTGATGTTTTCCATATGACCGATCCACACTCTGATGGACTTGGAGTTTCAATGTGCATTCGGAAAGCTCTGGAAGACACAGGAATTTTACCAGACGAGGTCAGTGCTTTTGGTTTTTTAATAAAGGATTATCAGTGTTGTAAAATTACTATAGTTTTAATATTTTATTGAAACTTGTAAATGCTTAATGACCAATTATCGTATGCTCAATAACAATGTAAGTCAACTATACCAATGCATATGCAACCTCAACCCAAGTAGGAGATCTGGCGGAGATTAATGCTATCAAGAAGGTTTTTAAGGATACTTTTGGTATTAAAATGATGGAATTTTACGAGAGGTAAATGGATAGTTTGGGATGCATTATAAATTTAGCGGGCAATTGACATTTATATGTGGTTTGTGATCAGTTCCTCATGCAAGGTAGGGGTGGGAAAAACCTAGCAGTTTTGCAACAATACCAACAAAAAGACAGGTATTATGTGTGTGTATGTGATAAAAAGAATGGAGACAACAGATAAAGAACACCAACTTTGTTTGTCTTGACATTGATCTGTTTTCATGAATACATTATACAACTATGCTCTATCTTGATAACAAGTCACAAAGTGGGCTAAAGGAGTGTAGGAGTGTTTCTCTGTATTCAGGTGGACTGTTGTACTGGCAGAAATGGAACAATATGCATGTTGTGACAAGTGACTTGTTCCTACTCATAGTCTATATTGATTATTTGTCTTCTGCTGGCAAGATGGATAGTTTGGGTTGCATGATAAATTTAGCAGAAAATGACATTTATATTTGGTTTGTCATCAATTCCTCATGCAAGGTAGGGGTGGGAAAAACCTAGCAGTTATGCAACAATACCAACAAAAAGCTGGGTATTGCATGTGCACATGTGTTTAGAAGAACAAAGAGAATTTACAAAGAACACCAGTTCTATTTGTCTTGACATTGATCTGTCTTCATGAATACATTATACACCTATGTTTTATCTTGATAACAAGTCACAAAGTGGACTAAAGGAGTGTTTCTTTGTATTCATATAGCATAGTTCAAAGCCTTGAATTCACTCTCATTAATAAATTCCAAATCTTTGATTTGTGACTCTGAGGAATGTGGCCTTCATCAAGGCTTAAAACACCTAGACTCTTTATAAGGTACCTTCCTATCTGCTTTGTCTCTTCAGACATTTTGACATTTTCTTCATGGATGAAAGTGTAAAACAAAGAGTAGCTTCGTATCAACACACTTTCCTTCTTATGCCACTCATGTAGCATTTTTATGTTGTAAATATTACATACATGTCTCGATGCTTTACATGACACAAACATTACAAATCCTCTAAAAGGGGACTCCGTTATTGTGAAGTCTCTTAATTGTCAAATCCCTTAATGGGCTCAGAATATAAACATGAATGATAACATTCCACTTTCTTGTTGCCATCTATAGAGTATGATTTTGGGGTTAATGATTAATGGTTTGAAACTGAAAACAAATTCAGATAACTTTGTACACAAAACTCTTCTTCTATGCTATTGTTTCCTGTGCTACTGCCTTACGGTGTTTTCTTTGCAACATGTGGTGCAAATGCTAGTTGATTAACTATCTTATAGCTTTATGTTCAAATGAAAGAGATTGGGTTTTGGATTTATTCTCAAGCCCAGGTAAGATTTATTATATAAAATTGAATTTCAATATCTTCTTGTTTAATTTTTATGTGTTTATACTAATTTACTTAATCATTTCTTTTGTACTTGATGATTAGGTACACCACTAGCATTTTACCTACAAAAAGTAAGAAATTGCGTTGCCATTGTAAAAGGCCGAGTACAATGCAAATTTATTCAACAAATAATTAATGTTGTTCAATTTCTTCTAGATGCAATGCAAGAAGCTGGTTTGAGGAAAGGGGATTTTAATAAATCATGTGTGGAAAAAAGGGCAAAGGAACCTCAACCACCATTAGATGGAATGATTAGAAAGACATACATCAGGAGATTCACAGACATCAAAGATCCATCAATAGAGGAAACTGACCAAACTAAAGCAGAAAATATTATGGAAGAAGACAATGATGAAACTCTAGAAGATGAAGAGTATGGATTACGATATTATTGACTAAATTTAAGCTATGCGTGGAAATGAAGCTCATTTTTTTGTAACTATTAATTAGTTATACTTATAATGTTTTGGCTTTCAGATTTTATGAAAAGAATAAGTATTAAGTTATTGTTATTATATGTTTAATATTTATATTATGTGATTTTCACTTTAATTTTTATGTGAATCATTATTTTTTGAAAAAAGTTGTGATTATTATTGTTTTTTGACATGGAATTCATAAAAAATGTTATTTTATGACCTTTTAGGTTTAAATTTTTCCTATAAAAATTGTTTATTTGACATGCGATTTTTAGAAAAGAGGTCTCAAAATGTGTAATTTTTTTGTTGTATCTATATTCAAAATGTATATTTTATGTCAATTGTTAAAAAATATTGTTTTTTGTAGTGACTATTATTTGGTGTGCATTGAAATACTAATTAAGAATATATAAATATGTAGAAGATCAAAACTTTAAAATATCGACCTTTTTTTAAATATGCAAAAAATAAAGATCTCACTACAAACAAAAAACGAAAAAACAAAAATAAAAAAAAAATATGAAGAAGACGATTACAAAAATTGTTAAATTAAAAAAATAATTATCCACACTTAATTTATTAGAAGATTTATAGTGAAAAGATAAGTCTTCTAAAAAAAGGGGTTGACGCTGCATCAACACTTTTTGAAATCAGCATGAAAATCACTAACATTTAAAAATAAAGCACATAAGAAAAATTTGAGTGACAAAAAATATGCTAAAAAATATATATATCTGTATTATGAATCAACACTTTTCAAAATCATTTATTTTTTTGCCACTTCTAAAAAGTGGGTAATCGGTATAGTTCCCATTTCAAAGTTTACGTTGTTGTATGAATAAGGAGACTAAGGATCACATCTTGGTGGCTTATTTCAGTAGCTCTCATTAAATTTTAGAAGCTTCTCTGGTGACTGTGGCAACTTGTCATATCATCTAGGGCTCCCGTTTAGACACAACGCTCGTTTTCTCTCTATTCTATATAATTCATAATGATGGGCACTAGCAGTCTATGGCATTCACACTATTAATCTCTATGATTTACACAATGACTACATTTGTATTCATAGTGATCTCCCTATTTCTCTGTGATCTCCCTATTTCTCAGTGATCTCACTATTTCTCAGAGGTCCCACTCTTCATCTCTGTAACAATGTGATCTTGCAATCAATTTTCACTATATCCCTAGCTAGATGGCTTACAACTATGGTCTCACTACTACACGTATGGTCTTGCTATGATATACAGTGACTCACATAGTCCTCACATTGGTTCACATATTCTGAGGACATATTTGATACCTATTGCAATTGGATGGTCTCACACTACTATAATGATCTTGTTTTGTTCTATGGATAGTCTTGCTATATTATAATGACTTTACACGTGCACCTGTGACTAAGGTCCATTTCTCTAAGTTTCTTGGTTTTCATTCCTTTTGGATCAATATACTGAAGCATGTAAAGAGGCTTGTTCTTTGAAAATGCAGATGTAACCACTATGATGGCTCACATGAATGTTATGTTTCCTTGGTTCGTATCAATATATCTCTATGATGGAATATATATGCATTATTCCTTAGAAGACATCACATTTCAGAGCCCACACACACATACACACACATATTTGGTGACTTCCTTTATAGGACTTGCATTCTGCAGTAGCTCATGACATCATACACTAATTTTGTGGCATCATGATTCTTAAGGAAGTGTAACCCTAAGACATAATAATTCTTAACTTGCTCTAATTAGAGTCTATCTCACAATATGATTTAGTGTCACATTGAATGGAATCAACATAACTCAAAGCTTCATTTTATTTTTTCTTTGTTAGCCTCATCATATAAATTACAAAGATTTGTATAAATCTCTCTCTGCTATGAACGGTGGCATGGAAATTCATATTCTATGTATGGCGTGGTAGTGACATCTCATACATAGGGATCTTACTTTATATTCAAATGGTCTATGGCATTAGAAATAAATGTGGCTCTTAGAAGTGAGTTGGAATTCCATCATACAATGACTTGTACAATGACATCATTACATAACTCAACATCACTTCTAGAGAATCATTACTTGAGTTGACTCTATAACATGACATTAGTGGCATCATCTTTGTGGAAAATATATGACATTACAATATGAAATTGAGGTCCAATGATTTGAAGCTGCCATCTCTCTAGAACACATATTTGTAGTTAGACAATGATTAATATGACTAAATTATGGACAAAGTTATATCAAAATTTTGCCAAAAGACTTCTTGTCTATACATATAAAGAAGCTGAACTTCACCATGATGCTGACTTGGAACTTTGAAATAATATGATATATGGATTGACAATAATTGATGGATATAAGAATGAAGCATTAAAATAACTATAAATGGATTGGTTTATCCCTGCCCTAAGAATTTGTCTTTTAAATGAAGTTGGTGATGTTAAAATACCAGGTCTCCACAGCTTAGGTGATTGCGGATGATATCACTAGTAAATATGTTCCTCCTCATATCAATATATTTTATATTCTAGGGGGTATCACACTTACATGTTTTTTAGTACAAGTAGCTACAGGTTTTGTTATGAATTTTCATTATTATCCGACTGTTACATAATCTTTTGCCTCCATTCAATACCTAATGACTGAATTTGATTTTGGTTGGTTAATTCGATCAATTCATCCATGGTCGACAAGTATGATGGTTCTAATGATGATCATGCACATATTCCGTGTTTATAAAGAGGAAAGGTAAAGTCTAATAGGTACATATAATTCCTGTGACTTAGGTTTATTTCTTATAATGTTTTAATTCATAATGATGATCATTTGAAAATGGTTTGAAAAGTCTCTAGGGTTTTGTAATTGATCCTTTGGATGCTTTTAAAGATATTGAGAATATAGGGTTTGTAGGACTTGCAAATCTATGAGGACTTGAAGAATCTTGTTTCTAAAGTCTAGCTTAGATTTAATTAACCCTAGAAGTAAAGGATTAAGCTAGAAAACCATTAACCTCACTAATTTTTCCTTGTAAGGAATCCCTAGCTCTTGGGAAATGGTATCAAGGGTTTGCACATTGAGCGTTCTTTGATATTAAAAATATATTGAAACTCTAGTAGAAAATATTTTTGAGAGAAAGACTCTAGGGTATGTATTAAACCCTAGAAAAATTTGGATCAAGATAAAACCTAGGGCTTAAAGTAAAAACCATAGGTCTTGTTGTTTCCGCTGAAAGTAAAAACCCTAATAAGGGTTAGGTCAAGGAATATCTAGTTTTTCTAACTAAAACCCTAGAATTACATTTCTGAGTAATCATGGCAACACTATATTGACAAGATGGACATCATGCTCTTGTCTTTGTATATTTCACTTGGTTTTACTTGATGCTTGACGATGACTCTCAGATAATCATAAACACGATGGAAAGAGGGAGCTGTAAGAAACCTGATGGATATGCTATTGTAGCTTCTAGTTGATGAGTTCATTCTAGAAACACATTAATGATTAAAAGCATGAAGCAGAACATTACTGCAATATGAAGATAGAACATGTAAAGAAATGTTGACTTTAAAGGGAGAAAAAAGAAAAATTTGACTTGATACTCTAACTATAGGATATTATAAGTGGGTAACTTTGATATTGACGATCTGCATGGATATGAATTGGCTCCTTAATTGGACATATTGCAAAAACATGTGAAGAGGCTAGAAGGAGAGCCTACTTGATGATGTTGTGCCAAAAACTGCCTAATTTTATCTGAAAGCACATGGATTGAGTTAGAAACATTCTTGATGACTTGGAAGATCTTGAAAGTAGAATTAAAATTTGGAAACTTTGTGTGAATTTTTTTATGAATATGAAGAAAAACTTTGTTATGTAATTGGAATGTGCTAGTAGCTGTGAGAAACATTTTAACTCGTTGAAGATAATAAATGAACCAATTACTGACAATGTTGAATGAAGATTGTCATGATTTAGGAAACTCATAGTTTGATATGATAGGAATGTTGTCACGGGGCCTTCACTTAATGAAACTCTAACGTAGAACGTGTGTTCATGGCATACTAAACAATACCCTTAATTTGACTACATATTGGAAAATACCTCTAAAAATCACATTATTTAACCGCGTATCAATACAAACCCAATAGGCCTTCCAAATTTAAAAAACCCCTACTTTCACTAGATATTCTAGGTTTCTATTTTTACATTAACATTTTTGATACCCCTTTATATATTTTCATTAACTTTGAGCTCCATTTTTTATACCTTCCAATATTAAAGCCCTTTACCCCCTATGATATACTCAATATATTGTGTCATTTGCCATCAATATATATCCCCCAATATGAACCCATGCGATATGATATTTCTCCCCGAGTGAAACCCCCATGAATGTTGTTAGAAGCCAAGAAACCCTATCAAGAAGAATGCTTAATATCTAGGAATGAAGAAGCTCATATATGATGTGATGATGAAAAAGGAAGGAGGATCCTTGCAATTAATATTAAAGATCTCCATGGATGAAGAAGTAGCTAATGTATTGATGAAGTATGAGACAAGCTAAGACTTGTGGATGTGTCTTCCTGGTTGAGAGGGGGCAAGGATCTATTCCCCAATTGAGAGGGAATAAGGATTATATCCCTAGTTGAGAGGGAGTGATGGTGGACACTGTATTTTCTTCTACCATGTGTCATGCAGTAGGTGAGGACTAATAGTCTTACATCTAGTGAAGGCCATGGTAGGGAGAATGGCGGATTGGATAAGCATATATGGCTAATGCTTCTTAATGATTAGGAATCCAAGATAGAATTAGTCTCATGGACCGACACTCTTTGAGGTTTGGATAGGGGATTCAAAATAATAGTGGTTGAAAAGGGCCAATATTCTTTGAGGATTGAGAATCCAAGATAAGAATAGTCCTAAAAGGACATACCTAGTGAAAACCTAGATGGAGTATATGCCTTGAGAGGAAGCATTGTGTATCACATAAAGCCTCCCAACATTGTGCTCTAATTTTGTGCAGAGTTAGAGCTTGTTAGTTAAGGCATTGCTTTGTTGACAATGTTGGTTATAAAATTGATGCTTGAACATGGCTTAACAATCCAACTCTTCTTATGGGAATATTTAAATTTGAGGATATCATTGTTCTAGTTGTGGAATTATAAATACCTCCCTAGTTAAGAGGGAGTGTTGAAAATGTAACTAGATTTGGTATTCATAATTGTATCAAAATGTAAAATCATTCAAAAGCAATTATTATTTTTATTATTAGCCAAGAACGAATTTCGTGCTTCTACGATTTGTTAAGTAAAAATGAAAATTATCATGCATCAAAGTCCGATATAGACTATTTGTAAAAGAAAAAGAAATATTTTATTTTGTGAAAAGAGTCAAATTGTCTGCAAGGCCAAGTCAACCCTCCAGATAATCAAGTCATCCTGCCCAAAGGACACAACTTTTTGGACACACAAACCACTATATATTGGCTAGTGTGCTCCTCCATTTGGATGAGTTCTTCATTGATGTTCTATGGCCAAATATGTGAAATTGTAGATCTAAGGATGCAATCTTCTTATGTGATATGATTATGAAGGAACGAAAAATTCTTGTGAAAAATATGTGAGTTTCTTAAGAGTTATTGAGAAAGTGAAGAAGATTTTTGATGGCAAATTTTCTGAGTTTTTCAAGATTCATTGATGAATAAGAACATGGAATCTAGTGAATAGAATGGAGGGTTGACTTGGTTCTTGTAAGGATATTTTTATTGGTTTGGGTATTGGATATCTCAATTTGATCAGATTCTATAAGATGATAAATTTATTTTTTACTTTTTATTTAATTTTTTTATTTTTTATTTTTTTTTATTTTTAATTAATTAATAATTAATTAATGTTAATTTTTTCCCCTTTGGGAAGGGTTTGCTTTGGATTGGAGCCTATATATTGTGTTCAATATTCTTTTATGATCTTCACGAAGTATGGTGTTTGATGAAGAAACATAAATTACAATACAAAAGAGTCCTAATAACATTCACAAGAAATTTTGATTGAAATAGAAATCACCTTAATGCTAAGAATCCAAATTTCTCAACATTATCTCCGATTAGATACTAGTCCCCTGAAAGTATGTATCACATGCAATTTTCTTTTTCCATACTTAGGGAGTTATTTTAGAAAGGATGGGGTTATAATGTGATCACAAACCTACATATAATCATTTTGATGTTTACATGAATTATATTATTAATAAATTTCCATTGCAACCTCAGTCTTATAAATTTTCTTCCTACACATTTTGCATCCAATAAATAAAATGACATGAATTCCTAGTGTATCATATTTTTATTTTAAGATGGCATGCCTCATGATCCCTGATAAGATGGATGACTAGTAGAAAAGATTTTTACCCTTTACCAATATGGTATAATAGTGGAATCCAACACTCATTTAATTTTATCACGTCTCTTTCACCATTAATATTCTTATTAACGTAATTTCATATCTGTTAGGTTCCTACACCAATAGGTGTCATAATTTATGATTGACTTAGTTTATCTCTGTAATATGTACATACCTTTTCTTTCTGCAAATGTTTTCCATATTCATAAAATAAAAAAATTTAAAAAAATTAAAGAGGGTATGCCCTAAAAGGAAATTCAAAGGGCAAAAAGAAGGAAAAAGGTCAAAAAATCATAATTTATGATTGACTTAGTTTATCTCTGTAATATGTACATACCTTTTCTTTCTGCAAATGTTTTCCATATTCATAAAATAAAAAAATTTAAAAAAATTAAAGAGGGTATGCCCTAAAAGGAAATTCAAAGGGCAAAAAGAAGGAAAAAGGTAAAAAAAGATGAAAATGAGGCCCAAAAATAAAAGACAATGAAAGTGTGCAAGCCCAAATGGCACTACCATTTACTTTTATGCATACTAATGATTTTTTGCAACTTGTTATTTATGCCACAATCCATGGTAATCAAATAGTTTAATCTTGATTATTCCATGTTTTAAACTTCATGTTGATAGATAGAGAATAAATATCTTACCAAACAGTGTAATCTTGGCAGATAAGTAGATAGGTAGAGTGAATAGAAGGAGCTCAACTGTTTAATCTAAGCCCTTGAATGTAATAAGGATAGATTTAGATAGATTTCTATTGTAACATAAAATAAAATGTATTGATAAGGGTTTGCGAGTTTAAGTGCACCCTAATAAAGAGAAGTAAAAATGGTAGGATGAGTAAGTGGGTAAGTAGAAGAATGATTGCAGAATTATGGTGATTGATTGGATAAATTCATATCATTTACTTTGATCATCAAGTTTCTAAGAGTGTGGATGATAATGGAACATTTACAATGTCAACTGATTAATTTCCCCATTCATTTCACCCTCAATTTACTAATTTCCCACAAGTAAAGGCAAAGGTACCTAAAACCTTATGTTAAAGGGGCTCTGAGAATTTCTCTGACTTTTGGAGGCACCAGACCCTTGGCCCAATAAATTATAGGATCCAAGTAGTAAAACCCCCTTACCAACATTCAACCCCTTCATAATTCATTCATTTTATCTAAAAATCCCTTTTCCTAAGGTGAAATCACCATTTGCCTAGGAAAAATAATTAACCCTACATAAAACCCCTTTTTTGCACCAAAAAACTCACAAAAAGGCATTTAGCCTAAGTTATAATATGTAGGTGTGAATTGTGTAAATAAATGTTCAACACATTATACTTAGTGCAAAAACCCACTTTTCCCCTTTTATTTCATATTAACTTCAATATTCACTATTTTTATTTAACTCCCTAAAATAAACCCCTTTCCCATATATATTATTAAAATTCCATATGTTAATATCCCGCCTCGATGGTTTGATATATAAACCATAATAAAATAATTAGATGGATTAATTAATTGATCTGCGATTAACTAAGAACCATAACCCTTTGTTGTGTTAGAAGGGATTAATTAATCAAACAATGATTAATTAATAACCTGTTCCACCAATCAAAACATCCCCAATGTCATTAAGTTTTCTTAAACCGTAGTTGCTATCTTGTCGGGCCCCTCCATTAACTCCCTAATCAAATCACACCCTCGACCACCATATGATCTGACTCCTTCAGATCCGATGGCTGACACTCATATCAGGTGGCCTCTGACACCGAATGTTACCCACCCGATGTGGGCAGTTTCACTATTAACCCCACCGCTACGTGGCACCTGATGAATGGCATCAGGCAACCTTCCCTCAAAACCACCCACGCCTCATAAGCGGTGAAATGGCCTTTCAATACCGCTTCCCCCCCATTTTGGTAAACCACTCGTCTATTCATTTAATTGAATTTCACGCCATATTTCAAAATTCTGCCCATTAAACCTTCTAACGTGAAAACCTGTGTTTTCATGGTTTTCACCCATTTGACTGTGTAAACCTATGAAACCCTCTAGCACCTCCCTAAACCTTTTCAACATGATTTCACCATCTTCTTCCATCCAAACTCTATTGCGACCCCTTTCCCAGTCATCCCTATGCCAGAGAGCCATCAAGCACCCTTCATGAAGATCTGTGTTCTCTTAAAAAATATTAATTTTTTTTTGGCTATCAAACTAAGATCAGATCTTGGATAAACAATTTTGATACTAGTCAGAGAACAGGTTTATTCTAAGAATCAACAAAAAACCTCATTCAGAACTTGTGCTCAGAGGATGAAGACAATTGTACATGGAAACAAAAAAGAAGACAACCACATAGAGCATTGACAGTCAGAATAGAGCAACCAGATAGAGAATACAGTTACAAGGTAGATGAATACAATATGCATGTACTTAACCTATATCCACTACCTGATGCTGATATATGCAAAAATAAAAGAATTTACTGTTGAAATAGAAAGTAAAAACCTAAAATATACAGTGAAGGTAATAGGACACAGTAAAGAACAGTCAAAGTGTATCAGGGTTAAAGAGTATCAGATGAAAGAGAAAGTCAAGTAAAGCAACTAGCAATGAAGACAAACAACAGGGAAAATAATTACAAAGCATACAGACTCATGTCAAAGTGAAGATCGATGTAAAAACAGAGTGGTAAAAATAAACAGTTAAAGTAAACATGAAGATAGTAAAGGTGAAACAGAGATGAAAACACTTTCACCAACAACAATGAATTTTATCCAAAGTAAAAGTAAAAAACAGTTAAAATAAATTTGAGGTTAAAAGATGAAATCAAAGCAAAAATGGTACATTCTTCAGTAATTTCCTTTTTAGGTCATAGTTTTTCAAAAGCTATTGTGGCTAATCCAGGAAGTATTTTAAGAAAATGGAGGAATTTTGTGCTCCTAAAAGGCTAATCTATAAAAACCTATCTCACTTTGTACAGAGGCATTACCAAAAGGGAGATAAGTGCATGTCTTCATAGCCTATTGTTTGGACTGTGCAAAATCCTATTTTTGACATCTTTTTGCAGAGAATATCGTAAATAGCGGGAGTTGAATTTTTGGAAACCGAGAGAGGTTTATCTCAGAAATATACTTACTGATAATAACCTCTTTCACTTTTTACATATATATCTCGGATGTAGATATACAAGCGTATCATTGGACCATAAGTTTGCAGAATCTCTGGGGTAGAATGCACAAAGAAAGCATGTAGTTAGTGACTGGTATGCCTCATCATTAATCAAGAATTGCTATCAAATTCAACTTTCTCTTCTTTGTCACCATAAATCCATAAAAATAGTGCCAAATAGATTCATTAGTTTTGAATGTCCTTTATTTAAGTTTTATTATTGTAAAACAGTTTGAGATATTTGTAAACCAATCTTGATATTTTTTTCAAGATATTGCAGTTTAGAATTTGTATAAATACTTCTTCATTTGAGGTATTTTGGGTGGATTAAAAATAATTTCTGTAGACTTTTTGTTTGGAGATAAAGGAGCTATTGTAATCAAGGCTGGACTAGTTCACTGGATTAAATAAAGTTGAGGACATTTCACTTGATTCATGTGCATTGTGGGAAACAAATAAGTATCACTTCTTTTAGTTTCATTATGGTTTTCGTTCATGTTATGAAATATCATATGTGTTTCTCATAATTCTTAAAAGAAAACAAGGAGTAATATCATCAAAATTAGCTTAAGTCCACTCTTTTTTAACTGTTTGCTTATTTAATGTTTTCTACTAAATTGCTTAAGTCTGGGAATTCTTAGTTGCTCCCTTATGTAACTCATTCCCTCTATTGGCCCCTAGTACATGATTTTTAATTTCCCTTCCTATTTGCCAAACCTCCCTTCTTCATCTTATTTCCTATTAAGGATTCTTCATTGCCCTTGGCCCTGGTTAAGATTTTCATCCATTAAAACCTTTAGATTTGTCCTTGTTATGCTACCTTGCCTTGTGAACTCTTACATCATTGATTAATCAAATCCTGATAAACCTTTCATACTTGACTCCATAGCCCAATGGCCTAAATACTTGCTCTGCCCATCTGTATTCTTAATTCCACCACTCAATCAAAACAAAACACCCTTGAACTTTCATAACTAGCCTAATATCCCATCAAAGAAAGCTAAATTATAAAGAGAGAGCCCTCTCTGGATTGAGGTTGGCTAGAACCTAAGTCTAAAAGATTGGTTTGTTGTTACCTCAGAAATTTCTTTCTTTAACCTTGAGAAAATTCTGAGTGATAACATAGTGGCGACCATACTGGGATGAACTAACATTTTCTTCAAAATTGTTATACACGTTTAGATCCGATCTATGATGGTGGATAGTGATCAGACACAGAAAGGTTAAATCATCCACCTGACGAATCCAAATCAATTGCAAAATCACGACTCCACTAGAAGAATGAACCTGAAAGAACTGTGTGAAAAGATCAGGCTTTTAACTTGGATTGTTGTCGAAGACATTATGTTCTTTCTCATTGATAAAGTTTTTCAATGTATATTGTATTTTAGAGAAGATTTTAGATTAATTTTTTTATTTTCCTTTAAAAGTTGTAGATATAAAGTCTCCTTACATATTTGAACAACTTTCTTCTGAATCTAATGAAGGTCATATTGTAATCAAATAATTTGAAAAAATCAAGACTAATCATACAATCCCTCTACATGTTCCTCTGCCTTATAAAGTTCGTCATAGATATAAGCCCCTCATGTTACCTGCTACACTCAATGCTTTTACTAATGATTATCATAAGTATCTCCCTAGGTTTGATGGAGAGAGTGGTATCACTGACCAAAAACATATTCAATCTTTTGAGGATTATCTTAACTTATTTGAAATAGATGAAGAGGATGTCAGTATTAGGCTTTTTGCTCTTTATTTGCAAGAAAACGTCAAGAGTTGGTTCAAAACCCTGCCTGAGGCAAGCATCTCAAATCTCCAGCAGTTTCTCGAATTCTTCCTTGGTAGATGGATAATCAAAGTCAATATTCTTGTAATCATAGAAGAATATATTCAGTTAAAAAGACATTGAGATGAAACAATACAACAATTTTCAGATAGATTTAATCAAACCTATGATTCAATGCCATCAAATATAAGACCTCCCCCTGGTTCAACTCTTTTGCATTACTCAAGAGCATTTGGTCCAGAGCTACAATTTAAGATAAGAGAAAGAAACCCCTCAACAATGGAACAGATGTAGAACATGGTAGTAGATGTAGAAATTAATTTGCAAATTAGAAGAGAAAAGTTGAAAGAAAAACTAGAGGTAAAACTTGATATTTTGCTAAAGAAGATAGAGGAGAGGATACAAAATATCACCATGAAAGATGAACTTTTTGTTCATGACACATTTGTTTCACAAAAAGAAGAGGTTGACAGCCATGAACAAATACCTGTTAATTTCAACTACCATAAATCTGAAGATAGGGTTATAGAACAATATATGGAGAGGCAATCTGCTGATCTAATATTTACATTCGGTGAAATTACTTCTGATGATGATGTGCCTAAGTTTTATCACTATAATAATGATAATGTTCCTCAAATACAAATTAACCTTGCAGGGGAATTAGAAGCTAATTTGAGGAATAAGGAAGTTCAGGTTCAGCAGCTTGAAAATAGTGATCAACTTGTTCATTTTAGCGATGAGAATGAGGATGAAAGTTTAGAAAATTTTGAAATTAGTGAATGAACTTTACCATTATATTTGCTTCGTTTCAATTTATCAGAGATAACTTTCATGCAATTAGAAATCAAATGTCGACAAGTTTTGATATTAACCATCTAGAGGGCAATAAAATCCTTGTTTAAGACTTCTCATATCTAGATTTGCAGCCCCAAAATGCCATTGAATGTCAGGTTGCAGAAGAAGACTTGGAAGCTGGAACATATGATCAAATGATCCAAGATAGCTCCTTAACATTCTGTTCTAAAGCAGTTCAGTTTTTTAAAGGAAATTTGCATAATCTATCTGTAAAAAAGGATGAGTATTTTTTAGAAAATCATGCAGTTTCATTGGAACCAATAGAAAATAGATGGCAATAGTCTCTTCAAGCAATGATCCAATAACTAATGTGTTGGATGGAATTTGTAGTCGAAGTCCTTCTACATTAGCTAACTTTGACTTTGAAAAAGGTTTTGATATAGAATTAGCTAGGCAACTAGTTTTCTTGCCATTTTCAAAAGAAACATCATCACAAATCTCATTTGAAAACATGCAAGGTGATAAAGATGAAGGTATTATTTTAGTTTCATGGCATGTAGTCCATACACAACAGATGTATAGTTGTTTGAATCAGTTCAAGAATAGTGTATCTATTTTACAATATCCTTTTGTACAGTTTCTAGATTCAACAAAGGAAATCAGGAATTTCCTTATCTTCTCAAAGGTTAACAAAGTTATATTTGATTTCGAGATCTCAATTTTAACCACCAATAAGAAAAAGCAACAAAAGTCACCAATGTATATGATGCTTGAGTGGTTGCATTGGTTGCTTTATTTTACCTAACCAGAAGACACAAAGTTGATTAGAGTAAATAGGTAGAACTTAAGTTTGAATAAATTCAGTTTTTAGTAGCAAGTTTATGTTAGATCAGATTTCAGTTTGCAGAAAAGGGTGTATTTTCAGTTCAAAAGTTTCAGTCATAAATACTATACAACATAGCATATACATGTGTGGGATTGGCCCAATGGATCAGCCTATTAATCGACAGTGTTCTTGACATTTCACAAGGAAATTCCATCCCCAAGTGAAGCTGCTATTAGGTTCCTATACCAATAGGTGTCATAATTTATGATTGACTTAGTTTATCTCTATAATATGTACATATCTTTTCTTTCTATAAATGTTTTCCATATTCAGAAAATAAAAAAATTTAAAAAGTGTAAAAGGGGTATGCCCTAAAAGAAAAATCAAAGGGCAAAAAGAAGAAAAAAGGTCAAGAAAAATGAAAATGAACCCCAAAAATAAAATACCATGAAAGTTTGCAAGCCTAAATGCCACTACCATTTACTTTTATGCATAATAATGATTGTGTGCAACTTGTTATTTATGCCACAATCCATGGTAATCAAACAATATAATCTTGATTAATCCATGTTTTGAACTTCATGTTGATAGATAGAGAATAAATATCTGACCAAATAGTGTAATCTTGGCAGATAAGTAGATAAGTAGATTGAATAAAAGGAGATCAATTGTTTAATCTAAGCCCTTGAATGTAATAAGGATAGATTTATATAGATTTCTATTGTAATAGAAAAGTAAAAGTTTTGATAAGGGTTTGCGAGTTTAAGTGCACCCTAATAAAGAGAAGTAAAAATGCAAGGATAAGTAGGTGGGTAAGTAGAAGAATGATTGCAAAATTATGGTGATTGATTGGATAAAGTCATATCATTTACTTTCATCATCAAGTTGATAAGAGTGTGGATGATAATGGAACATTTACAAATTCGAATGATTAATTTCTCCATTCATTTCACCCTCAATTTACTAATTTCCCACAACTAAGGACAAAAGTACCTAAAACCGTAACTTAAAGGGGCTTAGAGCATTTCTCTGACTTTTGGAGGGACCAGGCCCTTGACCCAATAACTTATAGGATCCAAGTACTGAAACCCCCTTACCAACATTCACTCCCTTCATAATTCATTCATTTTATCTAAAAATCCCATTTCCTAAGGTGAAATCACCATTTGACTAGGGAAATAATTAACCCTACATAAAAGCCCTCTTTTCCACAAAAAACCCACAAAAAGGCATTTAGCCTAAGTTATAATGTGTAGGTACGAATTGTGTAAATAAATGTTCAACACATTATACTTAGCACAAGAACCCACTTTTCCCCTTTCATTTCATATTAACTTTAGTATTCACTATATTTATTTAACTCCCTAAAGTAAACCCCTTTCCCATATATATTATTAAAATTCCATATGTTAATATCCTGCCCTGATGGTTTGATATATAACCCATAATAACATAATTAGATGGATTAATTAATTGATCTGCAATTAACTGAGAACCATAACCCTTTATTGTGTTAGAAGGGATTAATTAATCAAATAGTGATTAATTAATAACCTGTTTGACCAATCAAATCATCCTCGATGTAATTAAGTTTCCTTAAACCACAATTGCTATCGTGTTGACCCCCTCCATTAACTCCCCAATCCAATCACACCCCCGACCATCATACGATCTGACCCCTTCAAATCTGATGGCTCATGCTCATATCTGGTGGCGTCCGATGCCAAATGTTACCCACCTGATGTGAGTTGTTTCACTGTTCACCCCGCCGCTACTTGGTGCCTGATGAATGGCATTGGGCAACCTTCCCTTAAAACCACTCACACCTCATAAATAGTGCGATGGCCTTCCAATACCGCTTCCTCGCCATTTCGATAAACCACCCGTTCATTCATTTAATTAAATTTCGTGCCATATTTTGAATTCTGCCCGTTAAACCTTATAACGTGAAAACCTGCGTTTTCATGGTTTTCGCTCGTTTGACTGTGTAAACCTCTACAACACAATTTCACCATCTATTTTCCATCCAAAACTCTATTGCGAACCCATTCCCAATCATCCTTGCGCTAGGGAGCCATCAAGCACCTTTCATGAAGACCTGTGTTCTCTTAAAAAATATTGAATTTTTTCTAGTTATCAAACTAAGATCAGATCTTCGATAAACTATTCTGATACTAGTCACAGAACTGGTTTATTCCAAGAATCAACAAAAAACCTCATTCAGAACTTGTGCTCAGAGGATGAAGCTAATTGTACAAGGAAAAAGAAAAGAAGATAACTACCCAAAGCATTGACAGTTAGAGCAGAGCAACCAGACAAAGAATACAGTTACAAGGTAGATGAATACAATATGGATGTACTTAACCTATATCCACTACTTGATGTTGATATACACAAAAATAAAAGAATTTACTGTTGAAATAGACAGTAAAAACCTAAAATATACAATGAAGGTAATAAGACATAATAAAGAACAGTCAAAGTGTATCAGGGTTAAAGAGTATCAGATTGAAGACCAAGTCAAGTAAAGCAGCTAGCAATGAAGACAAACAGCAGGGAAAACAATTACAAAGCATACAGATTCATGTCAAAGTGAAAATAGATGAAAAAACAGAGCGGTAAAAATAAATAGTGAAAATAAACACTTAAAGTAAACATGAAGATAGTAAAGGTTAAACAAAGATGAAAATACTTTCACCAGTAAGAATGATGTTTATCCAAAGTAAAAGTGAAAAACAATTAAAGGAAATTTGAGGTTAAAAAATGAAATCAGAGCAGAAATGGTACATTCTTTAGAAATTTCTTGTTTAAGTCATAGTTTTGCAGAAACTGTTGTGGCCCATCCAGGAAGTATTTTGAGAGAGTGGAGGATGTATTTTCTCCTAAAAGGCTAATCTACAAAAACCTATCTCACTTTTAACACAGGTATTACCAAAAGGGAGATAAGTGCATGTCTTCATAGCCTATGTTTTGGATTGTGCAAAGTCCTATTTTGACATCTGTTTGCAGAGAATATTGTGAATAGGGGGAGCTGAATTTTTGAATATCGAGAGTGGTTTATCTCAAGAACATAATTATCTACAATAACCTCTTTCACTTTTTACATATATATCTCATATTTAGATATAAAAGCATATCATTGGACCCTAAGTTTGCATAATTTATGGGTAGAATGCACAGAGAAAGGATGCAGTTAGTGACTGGGATGCCTCATCATCAATTAAGAGTTGCTTTCAAATTCAAATTTCTCTTCTTTGCCACCATAAATCCATAAAAATATTGTCAAATAGATTCATTAGTTTTGAATGCCCTTTATTTAAGTTCTATTATTGTAAAACAGTTTGAGATATTTGTAAACCAATATTGATATTTTTTCAAGATATTTTACTTTAGAATTTGTATAAATACTTCTTCATTTGAAGTATTTTGGGTGGATTAAAAATAATTTCTATAGAATTTTTGTTTGGAGCTAAAGGAGCTATTGTAATCAAGGTTGGACTGGTTTACTGAATTAAATAAAGCTGAGGACATTTCACTCGATTCATGTGCACTGTGGGAAACAAATAAGTATCACTTCTCTCAGTTTGATTATGGCTTTCCTTTATGTTATGAAATATAATATGTGTTTCTCATAATTCTTAAAAGAAAACAAGGAGTAATATCATTAGAATTAGCTTAAGTGCTCTCTGTTTTAGCTAATTTCTTATTTAATGTTTTCTACTATATTGCTTAAGTTTGGGAATTCTTAGTTGCTCCCTTACTTCTGTAATCCATTCCCTCTATTGGCCCCTAACACAGGATT
The DNA here is from genome assembly GCA_000404065.3 of Pinus taeda. Classification (NCBI taxonomy): domain Eukaryota; kingdom Viridiplantae; phylum Streptophyta; class Pinopsida; order Pinales; family Pinaceae; genus Pinus; species Pinus taeda. The sequence goes on from APFE030968695.1 coordinate 57,962, forward strand.
CTTAATTTCCCTTGCTATTTTCCAAACCTCCCTTCTTCATCTTAATCCCTGTTAAGGATTCTTCATTGCCCTTATCCCTGGTTAAGATTTTCATCTATTGAAACCTTTAGATTTGTCCTTGCTGTGCTAGCTTGCCTTGTGAACTCTTACCTTGGTGATTAATCAAATCCTGATAAACCTTTCATACTTGACTCCATATCCCAATGGCCTAAATACTTGCTCTACCCATCTGTCTTCTTAATTCCACCACCCAATCAAAACAAAACACCCGTGAACTTTCATAACTAGCCTAATATCCCATCAAACAAAGCTAAATTATAAAGAGAGAGCCCTCTCTGGACTTAGGTTGGCTAGAACCCGAGTCTAAAAGATTGGTTTGTGGTTACCTCGGAAATTTCTTTCTTTAACCTTGAGAAAATTCTGAGTGATAACAATATCTACATGGAGGCTTGGGATATGTGGTTGGGTATATATCACATTGGCTTGAATTAAATATGTTTCATATTGTCCAACATAGGCTTAAAATCTAATGGTATTTCTTGGTTATTATAAACCATATGACTTGATTATTAGTCATATTTCAGACATTGGAAATATGTAATAAATATTTAGACTTTAAGGATGAAAGGGTGAAACAACATTTTTGTTCTCATTATTAAACAATCTAGTTTCAACACTAGTCTATAACAATTAGCCATGAGATAATCTCTGTACAAAGCAACAAATATGTTCTTGCTAGCACTCTCACATTAGGGTCTTCTTCCTCCAGCTATAGACTAGATTGTTGGCATGTTTCTTCCTTGAACATATAATTTATCTCTCGAAGCTATGGTTTATGATCAAAGAACATATTACCTTCAATATCCCCTTAGAAATTATTAGTTTTTTGTAATTTAGGTGTTATTGACATTTCTCCTTCTTGGATGAATCTTTAGTCTTCTCCTTATTCCTTGATTGAAATTTTAGCAGCATGATTATATCCCATAATTGATTCATAGACACAACATCAAACACTAGCTCTAATAAAGTATATGTATGTATAGGTAGTATAAATTAATGTGGAGATTCAAAACTGCTCATGGAATTTACTAAATCACAAGACATAAAACTACTCTATTGATCTGCATAAGTTAATTCACCATCTAAATCAAGAATCATTAAAATGCAAAAGGAAATATCACACATAAATGAATATTTATCTAGGGGGAAGGAACTGCTCAAAACCCCTTACTATCGGTATTGCATTAATTAGAGAATAGAGAAGAAATGCAATGTTTATTCAAGCCTTAGCACACCCTGCACTAGTATAGTTTATCCCTCTACCCGACTGAATGAACTTCACTCAAACTTATCCAATTTTAGACCTTCCCAAGATCCTATTTCATTTCACCATTCCCTTGGGAAATTTCCCCTATTATTTAATAATTTCATAAGAAGGAATTGCATAGTTATCATAGACCAATCCTCTTACTGCAAGCACCACATGTAAAACCTAGATTAATTTACAACTCATAGTACACTACCCTTGAACTCCACTCTGAACTAGGTAACTTGAATTATCTGCGTGAAACAATTATATAGGGTTGATTGATCAGTTAATTGGTTGATAACTTAGTGTGGTTGAAGTTACATACCCACAATTTGACCTCCACTAGTTCTTCTGACAGTTAGAACTGGTTAAACTGACAATAACACAAATTAACTGAAATAAATTTCTCCAAATTAGCAATGAATCAAGTCTCTCCAACTCGAATTTATTGAATTAAATACGTGACAAGAGCCATGTCACCTCAATTAACTTCCTCCAAGTATTTGACTAAAATTGAAATTTGAATTTTAATCTAGTTTGACCAAGGCAAAGTCAAAACTAGATTTTCTTGTTGCATTTTCAACACTCCCTCTCCGCAAGAAAGGGATTATGAGATACCCCAATCCTGCTTCTATGGAACTTGAATTTTCCTCTTAAAAAATCCTTTCCCAAAATATTTTCATCTTGTTCCTCTATTAGAATGTACTGCAACAACATAATCTGCATCTGCACACAATTGCGTAGATGGTGATACGAGATGTCGATATGCTTGGATCGATCATGAAATAATGTATTCTCATAGAGTTTGACATAGCTTTGATTGTCATAGTAAATCATAGTAGGATCCAGCTTCTAACCAAATAAACCAACAAGAATATTTCTCATCCAGATAGCCTCACATGTTGCTTGACGTGCAACCATGTACTTTGCTTCTATTGAGCTGAGTGCCACAAATCTCTATTTCTTGCTGTACTAAGAAACTACTACTAGCCCAACATTGAAAAATCCTCTTGAAGTGCTCTTCCTATCTAATGGAATCTTTGACAAATTTGTGTATGTGAAGCCTTGCAGGTTCACTCCCTCTCTCTGTTTGTACCAAAGACTAAAGCGAGTAGTGCCTCTCAGGTATCTCAGCACATGCTTTATTGTCTTCCAATATAGTTTGGTTGGATTAACCATTTCTTGACTAGGTTGGTTAACTGCATAACACATTTCCAGTCGTGTGTTCACCAAATAATGAGTGAGCCCACAAGCTTCATATAAATGGTACCCTCCACTACTTTACCTAAAGTAGCATCCTCCTTACTCTAGTTTCCTATTAGAGGAGTATCCATGGGTTTGCACCTGTCCACGTGGAACCTTTGAATTATTTCATTGGAATACTTTCCCTGAGAAATAAACAAATCCCTGTCTCCTTTCCATACCTCCAAAGTATGGAAGTAGTGCATGAGGCCCATGTCCTTCATATTGAACTCTCTTGCAAGGTCCTCCTTGAAAGATCTAATCAACTACTCAGTGCGAGTAAGGATCAAGTCATTGACATATAAAATGATAATCAATAATTTACCCATTATCACAATGTGCTAAAGGTTTTCATCTGCTTCAGTTTTGGTGAATCCAAAACTGGTGAGATAGCTATTGATCATGGTATACCAAGTATGTGGTGCTTTCTTGAGTCCATACAATGCTCGCTTGAGTCTCCACACATGTGAATCTCTATCAAAGGTCACCAACTCCTCTATATTCTCAATATACATATCCTCCTCAATAAATCCATTGAGGAATGTTGTCTTCATAACAATTTGGTGGATATTCCACCCCATCTGCATTGACAGTGCTAGAATTGACTTGATGGATGAGTAACTTGCTACTGGAGCAAAGGTATCTTCATAATCAATTCCCTCCACTAATATAAACCCTTGGCCACAAATTTGGCCTTGTGTTTCTCTATGATACCATCTGATGTATGCTTTACTTTGTAAATCCATCTCGAACCAACCACTGGTTTTTCTGCTGGTCTTCAGACCACTTCCCAAACACTGCTCTTGACAATGGAATTATATTCCTCTACCATAGCAACAACCCATACTAGTTTCTCTACAAATTCCTTGAATGAGGATGGCTCTATTGCTACCAACTCACTCATTAGAGCCATGTAGTAAGTGTACCGATCCAATGACATGCTTTGCCTATACTGTGATGTGGGTGCTCCCACATTCTCTGTATCATATTGCAATAATATGTCAGCTTCCCTCGTTTGCTTCCTTCCATCCCTATATGTCTCTGCTTGAGTGGATGTCTCCACTTTCTACTCCTCTTCTTTTGGTTTGTTCACAACCTTTTATTCTTCCCCTTAGCCACCCTATTCTATTGTGGACTATGTGTTCCTATCAATTCCTGTCGAATTCCTTACTTTGAACATAAATTTTTAAACTTGTTAGACACATACTCACCACCATTATTGAAAGTGATATGTAAACTACTATGGATATTCCACTGGATAGTTAGTTACAACAAATTTGATAATATTATATTAGAAAGTTGAGATTCTACACTATTACAGTTTTATTTAATTTCTAGATCTGCAGATTTTATTGTAATTACTGCATGCATGCAAATGTAAATTTTGTAGAAAAATAGAGAATGATCAAATCATCACACACACACACACATAAGACACAAGATATTCTCTGTGGGAAACACTTTCGGGAGAAAACCTGACTGGAAGGTGAGGTCACTTCGCTCTCTTTCTCTATCTAGAAATATGGGTGCAGGTACAAAGAAGTAATACTTACAGCCCTCGGATGCTACAATGCATAAATCCTCTATATGTGCTCTACCTTCTATCTCACTTGGATATCTTCACTTAGCTATGGAACAAACTTCTCTCAAAAGAGTGGAATGCCTCTTCTTCCTAGTGGCCTAATTATAACACAACCTGATAGCCTAATAGTAGCTATGTTTGAATACATAAAATCTCAACTAGAGTTACAAAATAGACTCTTCTAGAGTATTTTGCATCAAAAACATGTGTCTAGTCTCTTTTTCATGAATAATGGGGGATAATGTGACATCCTCCCAAACTATAGGTGTGAAAACAGGAAGGTCAACTTCTGAGTGGCATAAATTCTACATATGAACTTTGATTGATGTGCTTCTTGCACTGTTGGAAAGGTATTTTCATTTAGAATAACATGAAAAGGTGTTGTAATAAGATGACAAAGTTTTACCCCTAAAAAAATCAATTGATTCCTCAAAACGCTCCTAGAAGGTTTTAGAATCTGTTTTGCCAAACTAGGTCCCGCCTTTAAAAACAGTCTCATTAGCTGATTCCTCCATATTTTCCACTCTAAAAGCATCAAAATGGATGGAAAACAATATAATGATGCAATTCAGATCACACATCCCCACTTTGGGAGGCTTTTGGCCCCCAAAAAATTTTACTGAATGAGGTGAAGAAATTTTCCCTCGACCTTCTCTTTGGTGTACCATTTATATTTTCTTAGAATTTGTCCTTTCAACTGAATCTGCCAAAGGTCATGTCACCCCTATCTTATAGTTCTAAACCTCTTATACAAAATTGTATCTTTTGTCAACTCTTCCTAAGAATCTGGTGCCAAATCCTGCATAGAAGGTAATACTTGTTCCTCTTCCTGATCTAGCATGGAAGGCTAATAGAGTTTCAAATTATCTAAATTCACAACTGAATATATGGTGGTAAACTAACTCGATAGAATTATCACCCAAATTTTCTAGTATCTGAAAGGGACCATACCTTAGAGTCTTGATTTTCTTAGTAGGCCCGTGCAACCTCTCCTTGTTTAGCTGTAGCCATACTTTGTCTCCCACCTTGAATGATTTCTCTATTTTGTGTTGCTCATGCATGTACTTATACTTCTCCCATGACTTCTGCAATGTTTCTTATACATGTAGATGAATCTTGCTAATCTTCTCTATAATTTTTTCAACCCTTAAAGCATCTCTTGTATGATCTTCCCTCTCTCCTCCTTGCTTCCCATATGTAATATCGAATGGTGCAGGTGGAAAATATATAAAACAAGTCTCAAATAGGGACTTTCCTATACAAGTGTGGACTACTCTGCTATAAAAATGTTGTATATATACCAGATTTTTATCCTAGGTCTTTGGATGCTTCTGGTTTTATCCCCTCACAAGCTACACCAATGTCTTGTAAGCTATTTCTACTTGCCCATCATTCCGTGTATGTGATGTTGTAGATCTCTTCAACTTTGTGTACATCTTCTCCCATAATGTAGTCCAGAATGCACTGCAAAATTTTGTGTCCCTGTCTAAAATGATGCTTCTTGGTATCCCAAAGTGAACCCATACGTATCCAATGAAAATTTTTGTTGCTTCTTATCTGATGATGGTATTTTTACAAGGCATCAAAACACACATCTTGTTGATTCTATCAACTACCACGAACGTCTAGTCATGTCCCTTCTTGGTTTTTGGTAAACCACCCACAAAGTCCATGGAAATTATTTCCCAAGGATGAGTAGGTACATGTAAAGGACGATACATACCATGTTTCATGTTGCTAGGCTTGCTAGCACAACCAAGCATGCATCCTATTATGAACCTAGCTACCTACTCTTGCATCTTAGGCCAGTACAAATACCTCTGCCAGTTACCCACGATCTCCCCTAAAACAAAGTTCCCTGCAACCTTGGAGGTGTTAGCCTCTATAATCAGCTGGAAATGCTCACAATTAGGAACACATAGCTTATTCAGCCTGTAGAGTAACCCATCCTGGAGATGGTAGTCAACTGTGTTGTCACTATCATGCACATGAATCTGACTCTGTAACTGCTAATACACCTCCTTGAAGTCTTGATATTATGAATATGCCTCTCTGTATGCATCATGGGTGAATGGATCCATGTGAATCCGAGTCCCCAAAGCTATAATATTTGATGTGGGTGGCCTTGAAAGGATATCGACCAACTTGTTTGTACTTCCCTTCTTATACTCAAACACCAAATGGAACTGCTGTAACAACCACATCCACTTGTAATTATTGGTCTAATATAGCTTAATCTGTGGCTACAAGTACTCAAACATCTGGTGATCTATGTGGATTACTGTCTCCTTTCCCATCAAATAGTGCTTCCACTTATTCATATATTGCACCATGGCATAGAGCTCCTTATCATAGGTAGGGTAGTCAATAAATTCCCCATGGAATGCTTTAGAATGGTAGCAAATGGGCCTTCTTCTTTGCACCAAGACAACTCCCATAATATACCCACTCACATCTGTCTCCACTTCATAGGGCCGCTGCAAGTTTGGTAATGCTAAAATTGGCACTTGACTGATCTTCTCCTTTAAGTCCCCGAAAGCATTATACTGACATTTTCCCCACTAGAAACTCTTTCCAAATGTTGTTATGGCGTGGAGCGGTGTGGCTAACACTGAAAATGAGGCTATGAATTTCCTCAGGTACTGTCAAAAACATTAGTAGACACCAACCATTTCATGATGGCCTCCATCTTGGAAGCATCTACCTTCAGTTCACCTCCACTAATCACATACCCTAGATACACCAAAGACTACTACGCAAACTCACACTTCTTAAGATTTGGTAGCATCTGGTGCTTCTTCAATGTTTCCAATACCTGCGTCAAATGTAGAATATGGTCCTCCTAGGTAGCACTATATACTATTATATCATCTAGATAGACAATAACAAATGAATCTATAAAAGGGCACAATATATCACTCATTAATCTCATAAATGTAGCTGGTTTATTACATAGGCTAAATGCCACAACTAACCACTCATAGAAACCTTGGCTCGCTTTGAAGGTGACCTTCCATGTATCTTCTTCTTGGACTCGAACCTTGTGGTATCCAGACTTCAAGTCCACCTTGCTAAAATACTTGCTTGTTGCAACTGGTTTATCAGATTGTCTATCCTGGGTAGGGGGTATTTATTCCTGAGCATGATTTTATTCAATGACCTCTAATATATACACATTTTCCAAGTCCCATCCTTCTTTGGAACAATGATGATGGGTGACCCACATGATGATGTACTCGGTCAAATGACACCCTCTTCTAGTAGCTACTGCAACTATTTCTTCCCCTCACTTTCTTCTATAATAGACTCCCTATACATACAAATATTTCGAAATGGGGAGTCTGGAAATAGTTGGATCTTGTGCTCCACTTTTCTCTTAGGTGGTAACCCTTTAGGTTCTCGGAACACATCCTTGTATGCATGTAACAAATCCTCCAATTGTTGTTTCTATTTCTTAGTACACCCCTCCAAGGATGCCTTGCATCTCATTTACTCCTCTTCAGACTCATCTTCTCTTAAAAATAATAAAACATACTTCTTTCTGAATTGATCAATTTCTTGGCTTGGTTGCAACTTACTAGTGGAATTTTTTACTTACCCTTGTGCACTTTGATGATGAATGATTTTCCATCCTTGATGAGATGGTACTCGTTAGAACTCCTCAGAAATATTGCATTGCACATGTACCTGTATGGAATCCAAAACATGACTCCACATACATCAAGGGGAGGCACATCTAGATCAAAGTCATTAATAAAATTAACACTGATAGTAAATCTAATTTTAAACTATTTTGTTACCTTTAGATCTGCATCCTTATTTACCCATCCTAATGGCTATGGGTTTGGATGATCATGAACTTCCAACCCCAACTTCTTAACCAACTCTGCTGCAATGAGATTTTTCTGCGATCTTGAGTCAAACTGAGCGTCAATCTTTGTCTTCTTAACATGTATCCTTATATGGAAGAGTCTGGTCATTTATTTCTCTTCTTGTTGGCGAAGGCTACTCAGAATCACCTCCTTTTGCACTAAGGTACAAATGCTATTATCATCCATCTCTAAGCTACTTTCAACTTGGTTGCTTGAATCCATGGCCATGCGATTCTTCTTCTTATTATCTTTCTTCTTATTCATCGAGTTTAGCTCTTGATGTAACTTCCATCGGTTCTCCTCTGTATGGCCATCAATTTTTAAGTGGTTATAGTGGTTGCTAGGATATTTGCACTGGTGAGATGTGGTTGTCTTATTTTTATCTCCCCCCACCCCTTTTGCTTCTTCTTCCCCTCCTTAAAAGCTTCAAGTTTCTCCTTCTACTTTGATCCACTTGATTCCACTCTTGTCAAGACTATGCTCTCCAAGTACTATGCTTGAACACAAGCCTCGTCCACTAGTTTTAGCGTGAACAACATCACTTGCTCACAATGATGGTAGTGTAGAACCACCAAATTAATACTTCAGGAGTACATCTAAGTTATTTGGAGAGATATCCATATTTATAGCCATCTTTCTAAATTTTGTGGTGTACTCCTACATGCTTTGGCCTGACTTTTCCCCGAAGTAATGCCACTAGATCCACTGGTCCTCCACATACCCAATGCGATAAAATTGTGACTTAATAAGGGTTTTGAAATCCTCCCACTTAGTCACTAGAGGTTGTTCCTCCAACCTTAGGGTTTACATGTGGCTCTCCCACCAAGTCAGTTCATGGCCCTCAAATTTTAGCTGCACGAAGAAGATCTTTTTCCCTTCCTCAATATGATGGACACTAAACCCGGATGCAGGTGCCACCTTGCCTGATGGAGGCCATGTGCCCGCCACGAGGAATGCTCAGCGAGACATCAACTCGGAGCAGAGAAATGAATAGCGTTAAACCAGCATTGAATGGCATTCAATGCCAATTACACCAAGCGCCATCCCGAGGACTTTACAAGGGGATAGGCAAAATGCTCAGGTGCGGAACGTTGGAGAAGGAATGCCTGTCGGAACAGGTGCAGAGCAATAAACCAATTCGGCAAGAGACGGGTTGCCTGGTGAGGAAGACAGAGGGTGCCGGGGTAGGCAAGCGTGTACGCACACCTAGGCTCAGTGCAGGGAATACTTACTCAAGGCATCGAAGGAAGTTGAAGGCAGGGGTTAACCAGGAGAATTGTCACTTCCTGACATTGTCCATAACAGTAGCAATACAATTTCAATTCTGCAAGGCAAAGGTGAATAAGGTAATGCCGGAAGCTACGGGTAAGCTGCTACAAGCTCAGGAATATCAAAGGTTTGAGATGGCACCCCGGGAATGTGCCATGTCTCGAAGAGGGCGGAATTATGGACAGAGGGGGCATTCCGGAGGCAGAGGAGCTCCTAGCCCGCAGCGTGTCCCCCTACTTGCCTATGCCTCGCTCAGCTCTCCTGGGTCTGAGGATTCGGGGAATGATATCAGTAACACGGTTCAGACAGTCAAATTCAAATACCATCGTCGAACCCATCGGCCTGTTGTCTCAGCGTTGATCACAGTGGTTTTTGCTGAAGAAGATGAAGCGGACGATAGTGGGAGGGAGGCATCCGAGGAATAGGAGCCCAGTTCGCACAACTCATCGCAGAGCAGGGGCAAGGAGGACAGTTCATACCTCCCCTCTTCTCAGAGCAGGCTTGAAGAGGAGAGCACGTGAGTTCAATCAGCAGAGTAGGACGAGGCTCTCCGAGAAATTGGCAGCATAACGGACATGGACATCACCAATTGGGTTCAGAATTCGGTGGCAGAGCCTCAGGCAACGGAATCCCCAAGGAAGGGCAAGGAGCCAACACGCATCTTTGGCTACAGACTCTACCCAAAGCTGCCTCCTGGAATACAGAGGATTGAGGACATACCGGAAGGCATGGAGGTGATCTGCGAGCCCGATCCGGAATGGGAAGCAGCAGAATGGGAGGCTGAGCAACGCGCGGCAGAGGACAAAGCGGAAAGCTCCAAGAATGCACCTGATACTCAAGGCAAGGCGGGTAAGGTTTAAGACCCAGGATTGGGGATTTTGCCTTAGATTTTGCTCTGTTTTCGTTTCAAAAACCATTTTCAGAAGCAGCGCACTATGATTCTCCTCCATGATGACATGGTACGCGACTAGCTACCTCTCTAGACACGCAGGCACATATGCTCTGCCATTTTTTATTATACTTATAATTCTGGTAAATTTCAGAGCTGTAATGTATTACTCTCTAGTCTGGAAATGCCTTTTTAGGGATAGCTTTCATGTAATTGTCAGATACTGTTTGGAACAGTTTAAATGGTGCTATCAGGTCCCCCCTTATGCGCAGGACAGATTTTGTATGGAAAAACTTGACAGAGAGCTGTATAACTGCTCTCAGAGGCTTCGGCCTCTTGTAAATATTTTTTCTATTTTCTTAATATAAGTAGTTTAGCATTTGCCCAGAAAAAAAAAATATGATGGACACTAAAATAAACTTCTAGTTGTTGCAACTAGTGGTTTAGCTTTAGAGCATCGATAGCACCATGGTACGACTTGGCATTGAATTTTTATTCCATTTTTAATAGGGATTGATTCATGACACTCAAACTAGGTTCATCTTTTCTAGGTTCTTTCCTCAGCTGGTTCTCTATGTCTTCCCGATCTCTCGATTGCCCTTCTGATTTTTCCTTAGAATTTGAAGCCCCATATTCTCTAAATATCCACAAATTGTTTGTTAGGGCCACTATGACGAGGTTTACATTGCGATTTATATCCACGACTTGTTGTTTAAGCCATGAGAACCTCACCTCTGTAGGATCACAAGGTTCATTTACAGATTCTTCTCCCATGATTAGGGTTTTATGATTTTTGGCCCCACCGATCTAGATTATTGTAATCTCCACAAAATACCCAAAGAAGCTTGATACCAAATGATGCGTAAACTATTGTGGATATTCCATTGGACAGTTTGTCACAACAGATATAATAATATTACATTAAAAAGCTGAGATTATCCACTATTATAGTTTTATTTAATTTCTAGATCTGTAAATTTTACTATAATTAGTGCATGCATGCAAATGGAAATAATGTAGAAAAAATAGAGAACAGTAAAATCATCTCACACACACATAATACATAAGATATGGTCTTTGGGAAAACCTTCCAGGAGAAAACCTAGTTGGGTGAGGCTGCTTCACTCTCTTTTTCTATCTAGAAATATGGCTGCAGGTAGAAAGAAGTAATGTTTGTGGCCCGTGGGCTACTACAATGCACAAATTCTCTCTGTTTTTTTTAGCTCTAGGGGAAATTTTAAGGATGGAAATTTATCTTAATGTTTAGAAATCTTGGCGAATATCACAATTCCATAATATGTAGTATGTAAAACATTTGGTAATAATTTTCTAGAAATATTCAAATTTTTAATAATTTGAATAGTCTCTATATAGAATAATGGTGAATCTCAAGGCAAAATAATTTTATACCATAAATTCTGGGCGAATCATTTTTAGAAAAAAATATATATTAACGAACTTTTTTTTTGGAAAAAGCATAGATATTTAGCCCACCTACAAATATTAGCCCCTCAAATTTTCCGTGTCTAGCTCCTATCTCTCCTTGCTATATTTTCTCAGCTACAGAAAAAAATTCTCTTGAAAGAATGGAATGCCTCTTCCTCCTAGTGGCCTGGTTATATCACAACCCGATAGCCTACTAGTGGTTAGATTTAACTATATCAACTCTCAACTAGTGTTAAAAAATAGAATCTTCTAGATTATCTTACATCATAGACACGTGGGTAGCCCCTTTTATATGAATAATGGGGGATGGCACAGCATCCTCCTAAACTACAGGTGTGAAAAGGGGAAGGTCAACATTTGAGTGGCATAAGTTTTGCATACAGACTCTGATTGACGCGCTTCTTGTGTCGTTGGAAAGGTCTACATGTTTAGAATCACATGAAGATATGCTATGATAGAAAAACAAAGTTCAACATCAAAAACTGTCATTTTATGTCTCAAAATTCTCCCGAAAGGTTTTATACCCTCTTTTGCCAAACTGGGTCCCTCTAGTAAAAACGGTCCCATGAGATGATTCCTCCACTTTTTCCACTCCAAATGCATCGAGATGGATGAAAAGAAATACAATAATTCAATTTAGATCATTGACAACCTTCACTTTCTTGCCGGTTTCTTTCTCAACAAGTGCTTTCAACTCAACAAATTTGGAGAATGTTTAATCTTTCTTCTGCATTAGGTAAATCCAACTCTTTCATGAGAAATCATTGAAAATATAACATAATACCTGTGCTTGGAAGTGGAGGTTGTTGAGAAAGGTCCACAAACATTAGAGTGGATCCGTTCAAGGATTTCATGCACCCTACTCTCTCGATCATTATAGGTGGATTTAGTGTACTTCCCAAATTTGTATGTATCTCATTGTCTAGTTCTCCTTTGGGGATGCCTGTAGGAATCTGATGCATGACCTTTAAAGCACCATGATGCAAATAGGCAAGTATTCTATGCCATAATTCACCGACATCTCAAATCTGTACATTCTCTTCTTTTGTGCTCAATGTTGCAGAATCTTCCACGTCTAATTTGTAGAGGTTCTTCACTCAAACCTCGACCTACTTCACTTGTCCCATGGCGATATGTATCATGAAATCGTTCCCTTTTCTATGTACCACATCGTAGCCACAATCCTCCAACACTTCTATAGAAACTAGATTCTTCTTTAGACCCAGTACAAACATTCCATCCTTGAGCCTAAGAGGGGAGCAAGACTCCCTCTAAAAATTATCTATACCAATACCAGTCACGCTACAACTTCCATCATCTCCTATCTTGATCTGCATCTGAGGATCCTTCTCCTCCAAGTCACTGAAAAATTATTTGTTTCTCATCATGTATAATAAGGCACTGCTATCGAGATACCACACAGTACCCATCAATGTGCTTGACATGCATGCAATGAGGGTAAAATCAAGTTTGAACTATGAAGCCAAGGCTTCACCCACTTCTCCTCCTGCGGTATTCTTGCCTTCTTTCTTTTGTGGACACTTCACTGCATAGTTCTTGAATTCATGATAGTGAAAGAACTTGATTATGAACAAGTCTTTCTTCTTACCCCCTTGACTCAAATCTACATTGGATTGGGATTTCTTCCCTTTCCCTTTCTTTTCCTTTCTAGCCAAGGCCTAGGTTTCTTCATCCTCACCCCTGGATGAGGTCCCGTCTCTGATGCTCTGCCTTATCTCCTCTTGTACTAAATCAGATCACAAGCATTCCCAATTTGGTAGCTTCTCCCTCCCATTCAATGAATCTTGGTAGTTGTGCCATCTCTTGGAAAGGCTTAGAAGAGCTAGGCTCACCAAATCATCCTCTGCTATAGTAACACCAAGTTGACCATGTTCATCACGACACTGTGTGAACCTGCTCAGGTACTGTGGAATGGTATCATTCCTCTACCTCTTGATATTCCGAAACTTGTTCTTGAGAGCCAATTTCCTATGGTAACTATTATTATGGAACAAAACTATCATTGCTTGCCACATTGCACACATAGTCTCTTTCCTATGGAGATTAGAGAAAATATGGTCTCATGCTCCCTCCAATACGATCCTCCTCCCTTTGGCAACACACTGCTTCCAATGTACTAGATTTTGAGCATCAACTCATGTTGGCTCCAAAATATCATTATTAATGAATTCCTTCAATCGATTATCCTCTATTACTACCTCCATGTGGTGCATCCATGCAAGATAATTCAAGCTTCCCGCAAGGGCATACCCAAGCCTTAGTCCATTGAAAGCCATCTGCTCAGTCTTGAAGAAAACCTGCAACTTGATCTACAACCTCAAACCTCTGCAATGGAAACTTCAAAATATCTGCTCTATAGTGATTATGGCTCTCATAGAAGATAGACATTGATGTGTAGATTCAAAACTACTCATGAAATTTACTAAATCACAAGATTTGAAGCTACTGTATAATCTGCGGAAGTTAATTCACCATCTAAAAAAAGAATCAATGACATGCAAAATGAAGCATTACACATACACAAAGATTTATCTAGGGGAAAACAACTACTCAAAACCCCTTAATATAGGTATTGCATTAATGAGATAATAGAGAAGAAACATAATGCTCGCTCAAGCCTAAGCACACCTTGCAAGTGTATAGTCTATCCCTCTGCTTGATTGACTGAACCTGGCTCAACACCTAGCCAATTTCAAGCCTTTCCAAGCTCCTACTTCCTTGCACCGTTTCATTGGGAAATTGCCCCTATTATTTAAGAATTTCACACAAAGGAATTGCGGATTTACCATAGGCCAATCGTCTAGCTGCATGCACTATATGTACATCTTGGATTAATGTACAACTAATAGTACACTACATTTGAACTCCAATCTCAACTGGGTAACTCAAATTTTCTACATGCAACAATTATTTTGGGTCAATTGGTCACTTAACTAGTTGATTACTTAGTGTGGTTGAAGTTACACACCCACAACTTAACCTCCACTAGGTCTTCTCACAATTAAAACTAGTTAAACTTACAATAACTCAAATTAACTAAAATAGATTGCTACAAATTAGCAATCATTCATGTAGAATTGAACTCAAGTGCCTCTAACTCGAATTTACTGAGTTAACTGAGTGACAAGAGTCATTTCACCTAAGTTAACTACTTCCAAGTATTCAGTTGAAATTGAAATCCGAATTTTAATCTAGTTTGACCAAGGTAAAGTCAAAACTAGATTCCTTGTTGCATTTTCAACATAAATATATATACATAGTTTATCATTTAAGTACTTCTATGAATGGAGACCATATCATTTCATAAAAATAGGCTTTTGAAAAAGATGCTATTTCAAAAATAGCAACTATAGATTACAATTAGTTGAAAAAATCTTCATAACTTAAATGATTTAAGTGAATAACTGAGTATAAAAAATGAAAACATATAATTCATTTTAGCAATAAAATATAACTTATTTTATAACTTATTCATACTGATGTCAATATTCAAACTCTGAAAAACTTTACTGATTCATTTAGTAAAAAAGAACTATAATCTTCCATAGACGTTAAATTAAGTTTATTCTGAAGAATGAGAAAATGAAAACAAATTAGAACAATAGCAAATTTCTTTTCGATCATAGATCGAGAAAAACAAAAATGAGAATTTTGCAGGCATGGCAAGTCCCTTTCGAATTACTGTGGGTAGGGCACACTAAAAGACTTTTGGCGTTAAACCTATTTATCTTTTACTAAAAATAAACAGAAGATATTACTGAACAATCATTGATATAAAGAAAAATGCCATTAATTTTTGGGCAGCAAGTTGACATTTTTTTTAAGGCTTTCATTGTGAAACAAGTTGACTTACGACTAAATGAGTGACAGATGAAAATGGAATCGGTAGTTGTAGCCGTTGAAATTTTTTTGTTCGGATTTTTGTGCGGTATTGACAGTGAACCCGGTTGCATAGTGTTAGAAAAGAAATGAGGCTTTTCAGACCCTTTTTGATGACTATATACGAATTAATTTTGGTCCATTTGATAGGGACTTGTCACAATGCAGCAGACGCTTTGCGATGGCTGCCCCCTCTACATAGAAATGATCTTTTGAAATTTGCAAGATAAATGGAAGCATATGGTGGTGGGTGGTTATTACAGAAATAATCATTAGACCATTTCGTCACTTGGTTGTCATTGCCAACCCATTCCTCTGAAGTTTGTTTGGTACACACAACATTTAATTAATAATTATGATTGATTGAAGACCCTTTGGTGTATTCGTAGAGTATAATATTTTTATACTAGAGAAGGCATCCTTTATGGTCCTCACTAAGATGGATGATTGAAAATATTTCCATCCTTTACTGCTTAGTAGAGTGAAAATCAAGAGCATTTAACTTATATTTTATTGTTAAGATTTTTATTAAAAGAAATTCTATAATTGTATCAAGATTTGACAGGGTTAGTAAATATTTTTTTTGAGTGGACTTAAATGCTTTCTTATTATTTTTTATTTTTCCAAATTTTATGATGATTTTTGTTTATTGTGAAATATATGACTTAATTATTAGTTGTGTTAATTTCAGATATTGTAAAAATGTAATAAATAATTATTACTAGTGTTAATTTCAGGCATTGTAAAAATGTAAGAAATATAGAAATTTAATCACTCAAAGATGTAACAATATTGTCATTTTCATCTTTAATTAATCTATTTTTATCATTAGTTTAACTAGTCAACCATAACAACATTTCATTCTCATCCTTAATCAATCTATTTGTATTATTAATTTAACTAGTCAGCCATGAGATAATCTTCCCACAAGACATGGGAGATGGTCTAGCTACTACTTTATGGCATTAAGATGTCTTATGTTATGAAATGACCTCAAGTGGAGGTCCTGCTCTTCTAGCGGTAGAGAGGAGTAAAGAAAAGTTTGGATAAGCTTCTACACATCTTATAGATCTATCTATCAATGCCTATTCTTCTTGCATGATATCTTTAGAGTTTTAGTTCTTCATGGATTGCATTTTAGTCGGCATGATTGTAACTTGTAATTGATCCATTGTCACAACATCAACAAACTCTAATATTGCTAGCATATGTGCTTGTGGAAATGGGTGGAAGAACCATAACAATTTTAATAAAAGAAAGCTTTTTTGAAAGAAATTATATCTCAAACTTGAACAACTATGCACCAAAATTTAGTATGTAGTATCTCACCCTATGAGCCTTCATTATGTGAGTGATTTGAATGAGTAACTAGGTATAAAAATGTAAACTTATTATATAAGCTTTCACATAATTGATTTTAGAAGTAAAATAAAATTGATTATGATGATGCCAATATTGAAAGATGAGAACTTTGCTGGTCCATTTGGTTTGAAATTAAAACTATGATAACTGATGCATATGAGGTTTATTTATTGATTCAAAAAATTTAAAACAACCCATAGAAATCTAAATTATGACTATAAAAATACCGTACACAACTGAATTATGACCATAAAAAATAATTTCCGACCTAAGTTGAGACCAAAATTTATGCAAATAAAAATGGAAAATCCCTTAAACTTAGTGTGGTACAGTAAGAGACTTTGATGTTAAACCTTTCTAACTTAATTTCATTAAAATAAAAGATATTGCTAAAAAATCATTTGATCAAAGAAAAATGTTTAAGTAACATGCTCACTTTTTTTTTCCCTAGTATTAGATATTGCTAAAAAGTCATTGATCAAAGAAAAATGGCATTAAACTTTCAGTAACATGCTCACTTTTTTTTTTCCTAGTATTAGGGTGTGCTAGATGGATGACAGTGCACATATTGGTTGGACAATTTGTCGATGAGATTTTAAGCATCATGCGGATTGTGATAGGTGACAATCGAATGGTCAGAAAGTAATTACAAGCCTCCGAAAAAGATTCTTTGGTCTTTTGGGTATTTTGTGCAGTATTGCAGGTGGACCTTAGTGCATAGGACTGTAGGTGGACCTTAGCGCATAGGACTATAAAAGAAATGAGGCTATGAAAGTCAAATTATTTTTTCTCCATTTGATAGTGACTTGTCACAGTGCATCGAAGGAGGTTTTCAAACACTTTCCGATGGTTGCGGACTTTAGATTAAACCAAAGTGGTTTTGAAATTTCCATGATGAGTGAAAGCATTTGGTAGTTGTTACATTTGTCTGAAGAATTGAATAATCTCATCGCAAGAAAGGTGAAGTTTGAATCTCACAAGGTTGGCAGTGAGTAATTTTTTTGAAATTTGCACTTAGTATTTTTTAATAAAAGTATAAATAATATTGGTTGTATTTTTTAAAGTTGGGTGGGATTATATTACCATTATGTTTAATATATCAGTTTATCATGATTGAGAATTAAACCAGTGATTTCACGTCAAAAATACTTTATCAAAACACTCAAACGGTCATCTATGCAAAACTAAATCAACTATTCCCAAATTTTTTAAGCTAGTAAATTTTGTGAATTTTTGCTGAACCAGAATGCTGTTTGAACATACTGAGACGGCTGATTGAGACACTCTCAGTGTTCGGATATTTTTAAATATGCGTTTTATGAATCATCATAACATGAAGAAATTTGACGTATCACGCAGTCTTCACAATATCTTTGTGCCATATTTAGATCGGTCGCATTGTTCACTAGGGTAATCTTTTTGGTAAACGTGCGCAACCTTCATGATCATCACAGCGCAAAAATTATTTTTGCCAAATTGAAATGGATAAAATATTTGAGGAACCTGCATAGTGTTCACAACATTTCGAAATTTTGATGCTTTAAAAGGGATGCACATGCTTCTCAAATCACTCGGCGCAGATCCTTAATAAATCGGTATTCAACAAAAGACTTACGAAAGGAACCATAAATACATACCTCTAGGTTTTCATAGAGATTACTCTTTTGAATAGATGTAAAATGGTGTGGATTTACCAAGCTGATCTTTTAGAAAGGAGCAAGCTTCATTTTCATATCCCATGGAAAGGTAGATGTTTTTCTTTAGAGAGCTGAAATTACTTCTCAATTTTTATTTTAAAAACCAGAGGTTCGAGAGTTGCAAAAATATAAGAAAATGACTTATTAATTTAAGGTCTTACTAGAGGGTTGGGTCTTCTTATATAGGTAGAATAATTTTATAAAGGAAAACCAGAGGGTTGGGTATTCTTATATAGGTAGAATAATTTTATAAAGGAAAACCAGATTTTAGATACTTGCAAAAATATAAGAAAAATACTTATTAATTTAAGTATACTTGAGGGTTCAGTCTTCTTACATAGGTAGAAATTTATAAAGGAAAAACATTAAGTGGGATATGAAAATCTAAAAATAGTAAATTACTTTTTATCAAAAATAAAATTATTATATAAAATTATTATAAAAACACGTCAAATATTAAAATTTTATAAAGAAAAAACATTAACTAGGGTATTAAAATCTGAGAATGTGGAGATTTTTTTTTATCACAGCTAAATTTTAAATAAATTTATTATAAAAGTATGACAAAACTTTAAGTATTGACAGGTAGGATAAGTCCTTAGCTTTATGAATATGGGAAGATTGTTGTGAAGTGAAGCAAATTAAAATCACAATTTTTAGAATTGAAGTGATTAATTAGTCTTTTTGAAAAATCATCTCTATCTCAATCATTGTCTTCCAATAAGAAATTTCTCACTAAAAACTTTTTATTTTTTTATTGGTTTTATCACTACATTCAACCTAGTTCAAAATTGAATATATCCAAATTAATTTTAAGTCAACTCTAAAAAATATAATTCCCTAAATACAATGATATTTTATTTTTGATTTATGCTTTTAGCTAAATTTTATTTCACAGCTCACCAATATATGAATTGGAATCCATGGGTTTTCTTATTTTTAATTTTAATATCAATTTATAAATAATTTTGCATCCGGTCTACCGTCGTTATTTAGTAGTCCTATTTAATTTCTTTTTAGATGAATACCTTCTTTTGGTACATTCATCTATGATTTTTGTTGTGAATATTTAAAAATAATATCTAGTTTTATTCTTAAATGAATATTTTTTCCATTCAATATATATTTAGATATATATATATAATTTGATTGGGCTTTATTTATTAAAAGAAACATGATATTTAATATTTTGTATTGATAGTAATTTTTTAAATTGTTATTTGTCTATTTTTTTTTATAATAAATATATAAGTTAAGAAATGTCATTTTGTAACTCAAGATAGTTTTTGGGTATTGATTATGGTGAATTTCATAGAAATGGCTACTCATAGCTCAAAATTTATAAATCTTTCAACTAATTATCTCTAGGGTATATATATGAATGAATATGAAGTTAACAATTATGTATAGTATGAGATAAGTCTTTGTTATTTTTATCTTTGGATTATTCAGTAAGATTAAGAATTTTTAATTGCCATTATTGACTTGATATCTTGGTGCAAATGATTTAAAAAATAATTTCATAATATAATTATTCAACTATAAAATTCAAGGAAATTGTTTTATTACCTCTCATGTAAATTTTTAATTAATTTATAACAAATCCTTATTAGAGTATGTAATTGATTTTGAGTTGTGTCACTTACATATTTATAAAAATGTAATCTTTTTATCCCATTATATTATAGCATATAAATAGATTAGTATAAGTTTAAATCAATAACTACTCTGAAAGTATATACACATCATTGTTTTTCTTGGAAAGTTTTATAACTCTATACTAGCAATAAGGAAATTACAACGCATAGATGTTATACAAAATTTAACAAAATCCTAAAATTCCAACCCCATTACTGTACTATGATGTATGATAATTGCTATAATTTGTTATGCATAGCATTGTCTATAGGTCCATTTGTTCGTAAGACACCCCAAAACAATCCTTGTTATAACCCTAAAACATGCAAGAACTCATAAAAGTTTCTCGCATGTCTAGCAAAAATGAGAGCTCTAAATAATTTTTCAAATATGTCAAATACATTCATTGATTCTATTAGTCCACAAAATTGGCAAATATTGAGCTTTCAAAAATACCTAAATTATTCTCATTAAAAAAATATCATGAACATCAAATCCAACCTAATAGAGTTTATTTTTCTAAACATCACACCATTGTATTTCAAGAGAGGTTATTTGAAATGTATTTGGGAAAGATAATATGGGCTACCTAGAAACGGTACCCAATGGGGAATGATAGATAGGTTGTTATATATGGAGGGAATTCCTATTAAATTACATCAATGTAGTAATGTGAAAAATTAATTTTAAGAGGGATTACTAGAAGGTTACCACAAGGTTAGATAGAACTATATAAATAATTAAAAAGCAATGCAATGAGGTTTGGAGTCAAGTATAATTGCAATTGAATCAAGCATATCTTTTTTTATTCATTCCTTCTATAAGGAATGATGAATATTTTTACCCTACTTGGGTTCACTCTACACTATTATATTTGGTCTACATAATTTGATATTCCTAAAGGAAAGGATTTGATTCTCAAGCTCGAGGGCTAGTGTTTTATATATTAGGGTTGAAAAATATATTTTATCTATCAATATTTATAACAAGTGATATCACCTCTCTTTCATAGAAAACAATTGCCATCAACCCTTAATCTTGAGAAATAAACCCTTGCCTTCTAAAAAATCAAATCATATAACGACATGAATGTAGAAAAAACCTATAAAGAATGGAGAAAACTCAATAATGATTGAGAAGACATTTCATTACATTACTTCTAATTCGTTATACAATTGTATCTAACTGGGTTGGAAATTTCTAGTGAATGAACAATCGAGTAGGTGTAATGTTATAGTAAATCTTATCAGAACTATTATTTTCACACTACTGCATGGGCCTTATTTAATATAAATGGATTCCATATGTAGCAAAATAGTATTCATTATCCTTCATGAGTACGTCAATGGGTATTTTATATTACCTTCCCTAGTTAAATTACTTCTTCTCATTTAAATCTTTTTAACAAAGTATCATGCACCTTGAACTAAGTTCATATAATAAAGTTTGGGTCTTGACAATGTAATGGTCGACATATTCCCCACTTATCCAAATTATCAATATTTTCACTCACCATATTTTGAATATGAAGAGTTAGTACTGTGATGGAATCCACTGGATACTTTTATAAGCATCATAGGAGTTTCAATAGAGTTTCAAAATCTAACCTAATTCGAACCCCAATTGTAGTTATGAGAAAACTATCAAGAGGGGGAGGGGAGGGGGGTTTACTTTTAAATAGCTATGGATTATTCCATAGTATGAGTAGTGGTGTGGAGAAGGTGATAACAAAGAAGGGATATAAAAGAGTAATATAGAGGATTCTAGAAGTCCATCATGTTTCATAACTTCATATTAAGCTTGAAAATATGTATTATCTATATTGTAATCTCCAAAATAAAATAAGATGCAAGGCATAGTCCTTCATTGAATGTTTATTTTCTCACATTGGTTTCTATGGTAAATATTTGTGTTCCATTAGATGTGTATTGCTAGTGTAGTCCATTTCATATGTCACAGTAGATATAAAAAAATTGAATTGTATGAATTTATTTTCTAAAGTGTTCAAAAAAATAGAAATAGCTAGATCCATAGTTAAGCATAGGTTGAATATAATAATTTCAAGTTAATCTCTATTTTGGATAGCTATCCATTGAAATATCCAAAGTGGTTTACAAATAATTTTGGTATCAAACTAGGTATATTTGGGAAATTTATGGTTTGATTTATAGTCTAGAAATCCAAATTTACAAGACAGTAATACCTTGTTCATCCGAAGATCAACACAGGAAAGTTAAGAAGTAGATAAAATCCATCATATTGTATGAAAAGCTCTAGAAAATATCTATTTACGAAAACAAGAGGAAATTTGTTAGGGTTGGAGATCAATTAATTGATATCTCTAATAGCATGGTCATACTAATGCTTCATTTCGGGAACAAGAATGGCCCCTTTTCAAACAAGTCTAAATCTCTTCACAAATTAGAAAATAATGAGGATATAGAGGAAGGGAAGGAAGTGTGAGATATCAAAAGTGGTGTTTATCTTAGCTAAACATCTTAGTATCTATTTAAAATGGAATTAGAGGTTGAGGTCAAGGCCTATGGAAGTTAGGTCCATTCATTTAATCGAGTCATTAGTTGCAACAATTAGAAATATATTTAAGTGTTCATAATGTATGTGAGGAGAAGAAAGTATATTTTGGTAGACTAGATATTGAAGTCCATGCACAAACCTAGTGGGAGAGACATATCAAGACCATTGGATTGGTGCCAGACCCATGGGTAAATAAGTGGGAAGATTTTCAAAACCTTGTATAGTCCCAAATTTACCTTGTTAGTTATGAAGAGGATGAAGGGATTCATTTGTACGATTACTAATAGAACCAAATATATAATTTATAAGAGTACACTACATAGTTCTCAAAGTAATCTCTTCAATTAGGAATAAATCCACACTTCCTAATTATTGTCACCAAGTACTTGGGTGGTATTCATAGTCACATGAAAAGGTGAGTTACACTATTTAAGTCAAATATCATATATGAGGCATATGTATAGACCAATTACACTGAATTTCACAACAATGTGAAAAAATGTGGTTTGCGCTAAACAAACCATCATCGAGCTTTCAATACTAGTGAGAAGAAGGGTAAGTTATAAAATAAGGATACCATTACCACTACACATGGAAATAAGAATGCTAATAATCATTATGACCATTACAACAATTATGGTCACATAAAAGAAAAATGTGGGAAACTTCTTCATGAGTTGAAACCTAGAATTGCAAGCTAGAGAAGTGAAGGAAGAGGAATTTTCTACTAAAATTGAGAATGTAGAGATAAGCAACTTAGGTGTTGATGAAAACACTCTCTAAAGATAGTGCAAGAGTGGGTGAAATTAAGAAGAATCCAATCTATAGTGGAGGAGAAGATGACAAGTGTGTTTCATATTCAGATATAAATAGATGTTTTGGTAAGTAAAATTGTTTTAGATATGCATGATCGTATTTATGGGTACACTTTGAGTTAGATGAGTAAGTATGCGGAGGTGGAATTTACCAAGTAGTGTAATGTTATATTTCTATTGGTTCAAAATTTATTAATGAAATCGAAGTTATTGTAGTGCTTCCAAGTGTCTCTAGTGTGGTATTTGGAAGCCTTTATATCTATATGAGCGATGTTATCTTCCTGATAAGGGATAACTAATATCACTTAATGATGTATGATAAATTTCTTATCATTAATGCACAAAAGGTGGATTCTAATATCTCCTTGGTGAGTGCACACCAAGTTAAAATATTGATCAACTCAACTAGGAACTTTGTACTTCCCTTCTTGAAACAAAACTAGAAGGACACCAATTTTGTGTTGAAAGATGTAACTATTTTCAATCCTCATGATTGTACCATTATGTATTTTATGTAAAAAACAAAAGAAGAAAAATAAAAAGAAATGTTATTTTTCAAAGCATGGGTTTCATGCTCAAAATTATTATTATTAGTTTATTAGATAAGCATGTTTTTCATGCTTCTAGGTTTTGTTGAGCCAAAGAGTCAAAATCCTATTTCGACCTCTTGAAAAAAAAGGGACAAACAAATTTTATTTTGTAATTTTGGGTCAAAAACTCCTCTAGATGTCGAGTTGGCCCTGTCCCCGTGGACATATATGTTTGCACCTCTATGGATAATATAAATAGATGATGATATGAACTCATTTGGACACACACTTGGATGTATTTTGGATCTAAAATTTCACAGAAGAAGAGATAAAAAGTGGAGGGATGAAGTATGAAATGGAAAAAGAGTTTCTTCTTGAGATGGATTATGTAAAAAATTTTCATTGGTAATTCTCTTCCTACTGAAATATTGATGATAAGTTTGTTGAGCCTAATGGAATGTTTGATTTGGCATATAAAGGTGGAATTTCTTCTGTGGTCATGGGTCTTGGATGTCTCACTTTGATCTGATTTATAAGAAGATATTTTGATTAGGTTTTTCCATGGCTGAAAGCGTATATTATGTGTTCTTTTGCTTGTGTGATCTCATGTTTTGCATTTGATAATTATTTCATGAAGAAGAACATAACTAGTTTAAAAGATGCCAACATAATTCCCAAATAATTATCAAAGAAAGAGAAGTCTAATAATTATTGGAAGCCTCTTTATTTCCCAAGATTTTGTAGGTATGAGGACATTGTTGAAAGGATGTACTATGAAATAGGAGCAACCATTGGAAGAACTTTTTTAGGAATATAGGAAAGTGTCCCAGGATCCAAAGGTAATGCCACTCAAGAGGGGAGTGAAGTGTGAGATATAGGTATTACTTGAATCTTCTTTACCAAATATAAAAGTATACATAGTATACGTTAGAGTCATATTAGGTGAAGAAATAGTTAAAAGAAATGTTGAAGGACAAAAAATAATAAGTACTTCAAGATGTGATTCCATGGTCATCTTTCTTCTTGAGAAGGATATGACTTAGAGGATGTGAATTGACTACAAAAGATTACTCTCATGGATTGATACACTTTGCCTCAAATCTATTATAGGAGTTGCAACATATAAAGTAATTCACAAATATAGGTCTAAAATATGGATATCATGAAGGCCAAATCAACTATGAAGACACTTGAAAGGTGGCCTTGAAGATAAAGAAAGGTCATTGGATGTGCTTGATAATTGTATTTGGTTTAAGTGATGTACTAGCTAGTTTCATGTGTTTAATTGATTACACTCATTCAATTACATTCTTGATAGTTTATTTGGATGAAAATTTGATCTCTTCATTTTAAACAAGTGTTAGATGCACCAAGGAAACATTACTTGCTCACGAACATAAAAAATAGAGACATTTGTATATAGTCCTTGGTGTGTGTGGGGTTTTTGAATGGTGGAAATGACTTCAAGAATGTTTTTGCAAATATTGAAGCCATACTAATGCAATAATTATTTTGTTTCTCCTAGTTAAGGGTTTATTGTATATTCGTATATATGGTATGTATATTTTGATATCTATAAGGATAAGGATTTGATTCTAAAGCTTGAGGGATGATATTATATATATTAGGGTACAAAAATATATTTATCTATCAATATTTATAGCAAGTGGTATCAGAGCTATTTCATAGGAAACAAGTGGTATCAATCATTAAGATTGAGAATTAAACCCATGTCATCTTAAATATAAAATCATATGCACTATAAGAACAAGAATGGTTTTTACTTCCATTTAAAAAATATGTTGAAAATTTACCATAAAAAAACATCATTCTCGCATACACACTTTTCGTTTTTGGGTTGTTTTTTATGTTTTTTGGGGGTTTTTGGGCTATAGTACTTGTTTTGAGGTAATAGTTCCTGTTTGACTAATAACTATGTTAAGAGGTGTGGAGTGATTTGTTATAAGGATGTTGTATATATACTAGATTTTCATCCTAGGGCTTTGGATGCTTCTAGTTGTATGCCCTCAGAAGCTATACCAAAGTCCTGTTGACTACTTATGTTCCCCCGTTTGTCTGTGGATGGAATTTTGTAGATATCTTTAACTTTCTGTGCATAGTTTACCACAATGTAGTCCATAATGCACTAGGAAATCTTGTGTCCCTATCTAAAATGATGCTCCTTGGTATCCCAAAGTGCACCCAAACCTATCCAAAGAACAAGTTTGCCATTTCTTGTTCGCTAATGGTATTTCTACAGGGCATTAGAACACACATCTTGTTGAACTTGTCAACTACCACAAATAGGTAGTCATGTCCCTTGTTAGCTGTCAGTAAACCACTAATAAATTCAATGGAATTGATTTCCCAAGGATGAGTACAGAGAGGTAAGTGTTTATATAGAGTCTATTTCCTGTTGCTAGGCTTGGTAGTATAACAAAGCATGCATCTTCTTATGAACCTAGATACCCGCACTTGTGTCTTGGGCCAGTCCACATACCTCTGCAAGTTATCCATGGTCTTCCCTACACCAAAGTGCCCTACAACCTTAGAGGTGTGAGCCTCTCTAATCAGCTGCAAACAATAACCTTTAGGAACACATAGCTTATCTAGGCTGTACAATAACCCATCCTGGATATGGTTGTCAACGATGTTGCTTCCATCGTGCAACTGAATTTCAATTTGCAACTGTTGATACGCCAACTTGAAGTCATCATCTTCTGGATATGCCTCTCCATGTGCATCATGTGTGGATCGTTCCATATGCATAAGAGTCCCCAAAGCTGTAATATTTGATGTGGATGGCCTTGAAAACATATAATCCAACTTGTTTGTGCTACCCTTCATATACATAATCACAATATGAAACTACCGTAAGAGCCCCGTCGACTTGTAATTTATGGTCTGTTGTAGCTTACTCTAGGCCTTGAAGTACTAGAACATTTGGTGATTTGTGTGGATTATTGTCTCCTTTCCCATCACATAGTGCTTCAGCTTCTTCACAACTCGCACTATGGCATAGAGCTCCTTATCATAGGTAGGGTAGTTAAGAACTCCCCATGAAATACTTCAGAATGGTAGCAAATGGGCCTTCCTCCTTGCATCAAGACAACTTCGAGAGCATATCCACTCACATCTATCTCCACTTCAAACAGCCACTACAAATTTGGTAATGCCAAAACTAGCACTTGATTGATATTCTTCTTGAACTCCTTGAAATCTTTCTACCGACCTTTTCCCCACTTGAAACTCTTGCCATTTGTTGTTATGGCGTGGAGGGGTGTGGCCAACACTGTAAATGAAGCTATGAATTTAATCAGGTACTGTGCTGCCCCAATGAAACTCTTAACCCCAGAAAAATTAGTAGGCACCAACCATTTCATGATGGCCCGCATCTTCGAAGGATCTATCTTTAGTTCTCCTCCACTGATCACATACCCCAGTACACCAAATACTACTGCACAAACTCACACTTCTTGAGATTTGCTAGCAGTTGGTGCTTCTTCAATATTTCCAACACCTTCATTAAATGTGAAATATGTTCCAGTCAGGTACCATGATATACTAGTATATCAACCATATAGACAATAACAAATGAATTTATAAAAGGGAAAAATACATCATTCAATAATATCACAAATATAGTTGGTGTATTAGATAAGCCAAGTGGAATAAATAACTACTCATACAAATGTTACCTCATTTTGAAGGAGGTTTTCCATGTATCTTCTTCTTTGAATTGAACTTGGTGGTATCTAGACTTCAAGTCCAGCTTGGCGAAATACTTGCCTTCTATAACTAGTTTAGAAAATTGCCTATCCTAGGTGGGGTTATCTTTTTTTGAGCATGATTTTATTCAATGCGCTATAATATATACACATTCCCCATGTCCCATCCTTCTTTGGCATAATGATGATGGGTGACCCACATGGTGATGTAATCGGTTGTATGACACCCTGTTCTAGTAGCTTCTACAATTGTTTCTTAACCTCACTCGCTTCTATAATAGACTCCCTCTACAACCAAATATTTGGAAATGGGGAGTCTCGAAATAGTTGGATCTCGTGCTCCACTTCTCTCTTAGGTGGTAACCCTGTAGGTTCTTATAACACAACCTTGTATTCCTATAACAAAACCTCCATTTGTTGTTTATGTTTCTTAGTACACCCCTCCAAGCATTCCTTCTCTCTTACTGACTCCTCTTAAGACTGAATTTTTATTAAAAATAATAAAACATACTTCTTGTTAGAACTGATCAATTTCTCGACTTGGTTGGCACTTACGAGTGAAATTTTTTACTATACCTTGTGCATGTTGATAATGAATGATTTTCCATCCTTTATGAGATGGTATTGGTTGGCTCTCCTCATGAATATTGCATCATGCATGTACATGTATGGACTCCCAATCATGACTACACATGCATCAAGGGGAGCCACGTCTAGATCAAATTCATTAATAAAATTAGCATTGATAGCAAAGCTATTTTTACATTTCTTTGTTACCTTCAGTTGGACATCCTTATTTACCCATCCCTGTTGATATGGGCTTGGATGATCACGAACTTCCAACACTAACTTCTTGAACAATTTTGCTGCAATGAGATTCAACTGAAATCTTGAGTCAAATAGAGCATCAATATTTGTCTTCATCAACTGTATCTTTATATGGAATAGTTTGGCCATTTCTTTCTCTTCTTGTTGTTGAAGGCCACTCAGATTCACCTCCTTCTACACTGATTAATAAACAATCTTCTCATCCACATCCGAGCTTCATTCAAATCAGTTCCTCGAATCTCTAGCCATGATATTCTTCTTGTTATTATATTTCTTCTCGTTCTTTAGGTTTAGGTATTGATGTAACCTCCATCACTTCTCTTGTGTATGGCCATTAATGTTGCAGTGGTTGCTACAATATTTACACTCATGAGTATTCGTTTCCATCTTTTTATCTTTTCCCTCTTTTTTCTTCTTCTTCCCCTCCTTAGAAGCTTCTTGATGATCCCTCTGCTTTGATCCACTTGATTGTGCTCTTTTCAGGCCTATGTTCTTTAGGTATTGTGCCTGTAACCAAGCCTCATCCATCGAATTGGGCTTGAACACCATCAACTACTCATGAATATGGTGGTGTAGAGCCCCCAAATGGTTGAGGAGTACATTTGGGTTCTTTAGAGAGATATCCAACATTATAGCTACCTTACTAAATTCTGTGGTGTACTCCTCTATGCTTTAGCCTGATTTTTGCGTGAAGTAATGCCACCGGATCCACTGTTCCTCCATGAACCCATTGCGATAAAACTATGATGTAATGAGGGTTTTGAAATCCTCTGACTTAGTCACTAGAGGTTCTCCCTCCAACCTGAAGGTTTTTGTATGCCTCTCCGATCAAGTCAGTGCACGACACTCTAATGTTAGCTACGTGAATGAGGGATTTCTCCCTTCCTCAATTTGATGGATGATGAAATAAAATTCTAGTTGTTGCAACCACTGGTTTAGCTTCAGAGCATCCATATAACCATGGCACAACTTGATGTTAACGTTTTCTTCCATTTTGAATAGGGATTGATTCACACCACTCAAACTAGGTTGATATTTTTCATGTTCTTTCTTCTGCTCATTCTTTGTGTCTTCACAATCTCCTAATCTCCCTTCTTATTTGTACTTAGCATTTGAACCCCCATCTTCTCTAAATATCTACATACTATTTCTCAGGGTCACCATGACGAGGTGTACATTATGGTTTATATCTGTGAGTTGTTGTTCAAACTACGACAACCTCACCTTTGCATGATCGTGAGGTTCATTTACAGATTCGTTACCCATGATTAGGGTCTTACGATTTTTGGCCCCGTCGATCTAGATCCCTACAATCTCCACAAAATACCTAAAGAAACTTGTTCTGAGGCCAAATGATCCATAAACTTCCATGGATATTTTGCTAAATAGTTTGTCCCAATAGATTTAATAATATTATATTAAAAAGATGAGAATCTATAGTATTACAATTTTATTTAATTTCTAGATCTGTAGATTTTATTGTAATTAGTGCATGCATTTAAATGGAAATTATGTAGAAAAATAATGAACAACAAAATGAGATCTCACACACATATAATACAAAAGATATGCTCTTTGGGAAACTCTTTTGGGATAAAACCTGGCTGGTAGGTGAGATCGCTTCACTCTCTTTCTCTTTCTGGAAATATAGTTTCAGGTGCAAAGAAGTAATGCATATGGCCCATGTGATGCTCAAGTGCACAAATACTCTCTATGTCTTCTACCTCCTATCTCTCCTAGCTATATTTTCTTAGGTATAGAACAAAATGCTCTTGAAAGAGTTGAATGCCCCTTCCTCCTTGTGGCCTAGTTATAACATAGCCCAATAGCGTACTAGCGGTTAAGTTTGACTACATAAACTCTCAACTAGAGTTAAAAAATACACTCTTCTAGAGTCTTTTACATCACAAACATATGGCTAGCCCCTTATCCATAAATAATGGAGGTTAACAGAACATCCTCCCAAACTATAGGTGTGAAAAGGGGAAGGTCAACTGTTGAGTGACATAACCATTATATACGAACTCCAACTGACCCGCCTCTTGCACCGTTTGAAAGGTCTATGTGCGTAAAATAACATGAAAAGTTTTTATTCCAAATAGATAAATTTTCTCGAAAGAGTCATTTGATGCCTCAAAATTCTCCTATAAGGTTTCAGACCCTATTTTGCCAAACTGGGTCCCGTTGGTAAAAATGATCCTCTGAGCTGATTCCTCCACTTTTTCCATCCAAATGTATTGATATGGATGAAAAACAATATAATGATCCAATTTGGATGAATGAAAGCCTTCACTTTTTCTTTCTCAAAAACTGCTTTAAACTCAACAAATTTGGAGAATATCCGATCTTTCTTCTACATGAATTAAATCCAGTGCTTTTGTGAGAAAACATCTACAAATATGTCATAATAGATGTGCTTGGAAATGGATTTTGTCGAGGAAGGTTCAAAAGCATCAAAGTGGATCATTTCAAGTAATACATGCACCCTGTTGTTATGATCATTGAAGGTGGACTTAGTCACACTTCCCCAATGTACACCCTTTACATGTATCCCATTTCTTTAGTGCTCCTTTGGGGAGGCCTGTAGAAATCTGTTGCATGATCTTCAAAGCACCATGATGCAAATGGCGAGGTATTCTATACCATAATTCATCGACATCTAGGCTCTATGCCTTTTATTATTTTTTGCTCAATGTTTCACAATATTTCACATCCAATTTGTAGAAGTTCTTCACTCGAACCCCCATCTGCTTCACTTATCCCATGATGATATGTATCAAGAAATCCTTCTTTTGTTGAATATCATGTCGTAGCCATGATCCTCCAACACTGCTATAGAAATTAGATTCTTCTTCAGACCTACTACAAACATCACATCCTTGAGCCTAAGAGGGGAGCGATACTCCCTCTAAAAATTAATTGTACCAATACAAGTCATAGTATCTCTTACATCATACAACACATTATCCTCCACAACCAAGATACAACACACTACCCATCAATGTGCTTGCCATGCATGCAATGAGGGAATCAAATTCAAACAATGATTTCAAGGCTTCACCCACTGCTCCTCATGCGGTCTTATTTCTTTCTTTATTGTGTACACTTTGTTGTATAGTGCCTAAATTCATGACAATTAAAGAACCTGATTCTGGACAAGTCTTTCTTCTTGCCCCCTTAACTCAAATCTGCTTTGGATTTGGATTTCTTCCCTTCCCTTTCTTTTCGTTTCCATCCAAGGCCCAATTCTCCTCATTCTCACCCTTGGATGAGGTCCCGTCTCTCTTGCTACGCCTTATCTCCTCCAATACCAAATCAGACCACCAGTGTTCCCAATTTGGTAGCTTCACCCCCCCATTCGTTAAATCTTGGTAGTTGTGTGCGCTCTTGGGAAGGCCTAGAAGGGTTAGGCTTACCAAATTATACTGTGCTAGAGTAACACCAAGTTAACCAAACTCATCACAACATTGTGTGAACCTTCTCATGTACTAGGGAATGGTATTGTTCCTCTACATCTTGATATTTTAAAGCTTGTGCTTGAGAGCCAATTTCCTGTGTTCACTACTATTCTGGAACAAATCTATCACCGCTTGCCACATTGCACACAAAGCCTTTTTTCGGTAGATAGTAGAGAAAATATTGTCTCATACTCCCTCGAATATGATCCTCCTCGCCTTGACAACACACTTCTTCAAACATGCTAGATTATAAACATCAATTACTATTGGTTTCAGAATATCATTATCAATTAATTCCTTCAACCCATTATCCTTCAGTACTGCCTCCATGCGGTCCTTCCATGCGACATAATTCTCTTAACTCAAGGTCAAACTCGAGCCTTAGTCCATTGATATCCATCTTCTCAATCATGAAGAAAATGTGCAGCCTCGAACCTCCTACACTCACAGCTTCGAAATCGCTTCTCTACAAGGATTATAGGTCTGGTACCATGTAGAAATCAATGTGTAGGTTCACAACTCATGAAATTTACTAAATCACAAGACTTGAAGCTAGTATATTGATCTGTAGAAGTTAATTCACCATCTAAAAAGAAAATCATTGACATGCAAAAGGAAACATCACACATACACAAAGATTTATCTAGGGGAAACAACTGCTCCAAACCCCTTACTATCTATATTGTATTAATGAGAGAACAAAGAATAAATACAAAGTTTCCTCAAGTATGAGCACGCATTGCAAGTGTATAGTCTATCCCTCTCCTTGACTCACTGAACTTGGCTCAACACTTAGCCAATTTCAAGCCTTTCCAAGCTCCCATTGGGAAATTGTTCCTTTTATTTAGGAATTTCACACCAAGGAATTGCGCAATTGTCATAGGCCAATCCTTTGACTACATGCACCACATAGTACAGCTAATAGTACACTGCCCTTGAATTCCAATCTCAAATTAGTAACTTGAAATATCTGCATAGAACAATTATTTTGGGCCGATTGATTAGTTAACTAGTTGATCACTGAGTATGGTTGAAGCTACACACCCACAACATAACCTCCACTAGTACTTCACACGGATAGAACTAGTTAAACTCACAATAACTCAAATTAACATAAATAGATTGCTACAAATTAGCAATCAATAATGTAGAACTGAACTCAAGTGTCTCCAAATCGAATTTATTGAGTTAATTGAGCGGAAAGAACCATGTTAAGTTAGTTAACTACCTCCAAATATTCTCCTAAAATTGATATTGAAAATTTAATCTAATTTGAAAAAAACAAAGTCAAAGTCAAAACTAAATTTTATTGTGGCATTTTCAACATAAGTATATATACATTGTTTACTATCTTAGTGCTTCTATGAATGGAAACCATATCATTTCATAAAAAGAACTTTTGAAAGAGACGATTTTTCAAACAAAACACTATGGATTACAATTATTGAATTTCATAACTTGAATGATTTAAGTGAATAACAAAGTATCAAAGATAAACCTATCATATATTTTATTTTGCAATAAAATATAACTTATTCATACTAATGTCAATATTGATACTATGAAAACTTTATTGGTTCGTTTAGTTTAAAAACAAAACTATAATCATCCATGCATATTAAGTTAAGTTTATTCCAAAGTATGAGAAAATGAAAACTAATTACTAACAATTGGAAATTTCATTTTATCATAAATTGAGAAAAACAAATGAGAATTTTGCACAACTGGCAAGTCGCTTTCGAATTACTGTGGGTAGGGCACACTAAAAGACTTTTGGCGTTACATATATTTATCGTTTACTAAAAATAAACAGAAGATATTACTGAGCAATCATGGAGAAAAACGGGGCAAGGGTTAACCAGTTTGATAGGGCATTCAATGCTTTGAAACATGTAACTTTTATAACAATATATTACACAGTTTTTATTTTTAATTTATGTAACCACCAAAGGCTGTGTGTTATTTTGTTATAGAGCATATATGTACCACAGCATTTAATGCCCTATGACACCCTGGTTAGCCTTTGCCGAAAAACAGCATCAATTTTTGGGCAGCAAGTTGACTAGGGCTGACGCTTTCATTGTGATCATTGTGATCACGTTGACTTACCACTAAATGACTGACAGATGACAATGGAATTGGTGGTTGTAGCCGTGGTTTTTTGTGCATAGCGTTACAAAAGAAATGAGGCTTTTCAGACCTTTTTTGATGATTATATTTTGGTCCATTTGATAGGGACTTGTCACAATGCAGCAGACGCTTTGCGATGGTTGAGCAATTTACATAAAAATTATCTTTTCAAATTTGCAAGATAATGCAAGCATACGGTGGTTGGTGGTTATTACAGAAATAATCATTAGAGCATTTCGTCACTTGGTTGTCATTGCCAACCCATTACTGTGAAGTTTGTTTGCTATACACAACATTTAATTAATAAATATGATTGTCTGAAGACCGTTTGGTGTATTCGTACAGTATAATATTTTTATCTTAGAGATAGCATCCTTTATGATCCTCAATAAGATGGATGGTTTGAAAATATTTCCATCATTGAAATTCAAGGGTTGTAATTTGTAATTTATTATAAATATGGTGAAATTATATCATCACCATATTCAATATATTTATTTGATAGTGACTAACAATTGAATCAGTAACTTTATATTAAAAAACATTTTAACAAAATATTTGGTCATTATCTATTCAAAATTCAATAAACTATTTAGAACAATTTTTGTAGAATAAATTTTGGGAATTTTATTAAATGTTTACAAAATGTATAAGAATAGCTGTTTTATTTTATTATAAATTTGGAGGGATTATATCATCATCATATTCAATATATTTATTTGATAGTGTCTAACAATTAAATCAATAAATTTATATTAAAAAAACACTTGATGAATTGAGGCTTTTGTGATCCATATCAAATTTATGAGAGATTCTTCAACTTAAATCAAATAAAATTTTCATTTTTCGACGCGTTTCAAACCAACCAGTGTGGTTCATCGTCAACCAACAAGTGTGGTTCATCCTCAAGACAAGTTGAAGAATGACATCAAGCTTTGCATATTAAATAGTCGAAGCATAACATCAAATGGCTATATAACCACTAAATTTGACTAGGAGACTTTAGATAGAAAAGATTAAAGGCATGACCTATATTTTAATAATTAAGTTAATTTAAATAAATATCAAAGGTTAATTAGTTATATTCTTATTTAAAGGGACTATATAAATTAAATTAATTAATTTAAATTAGTAGTTAGTTGAAAAGTAAATCAATAAATTAATTTAAATTAATAGTTAGTTAAAAAGTTATTAAATGTACATAGTTATTTATATATATATTAAAGATAAGGGGAATTATTTTATAAATTAATTATAAAATAAAATATCATAAAATTAATTTAAATAAATTATTACAAAGTTAGTTTTATATATATATATATATTATATATAATATATATATATATATATATATTAAAAAAATTAAAATTAAAATAAATAAATAAAATAAATAAAAATTAATTAATTAATTAATTAAAAAATAATAATAAAAAATAAAATAGATAGAAAATAAAAAAAGAATTAATTTAACCCTAATTTTTTTCTTCAATAATATCTATGAATAACTTCTTAATTAATTAATTAATTTTTTTAACTATCATAATATCCTAAATTGATATCTGGTTATCATTAGAGTTAAGAAAGGATTCATATAATATTGTTATCATAATACTCCTAAATATCCTATATACATATCTTATAATAGATAACAAAACCTTGAAGAGCGACTCAAGAAGAGAGGGTTGGGATTCAAAAGGACAACAAAGACTAAAGGCCCCCCCAAAAAAGAAGGATACGGGAAAAAAACTAAAAAAGGAGGGAGGGGAGGACAGGAAGAAAATGACTAGGAAGAGAGGGTTGGGATCCACCAATTGTTGATCATCCATCTGTCTTATCTATTGAGATTGTTTGGTATTTTCTCAATCTCAAGGGCTTCCCTAAATTTGCGGTGATGGAATTGCAAGACCTTAGCAATAACACTCACCTCCTCTATGCAAACATGATGTTTGGTACTCTTTGCATACTCAGTTAAAGCGGAAGACTTGGTTCTCCTATGCTTGAGGTTAGCTGCATGCTCACTAATCCTTTGATTAATGGAGTGACCAGTCTCACCAATATAGGGTGTCCCACATGGACAAGGAATAATATAAACCCCTTTCATGTCCTTAGGGTCGATAGGATCCTTCACACACCTGAGGGATTTATGAATGGTGTTGAGGGGTCTAAAGGTCGAAGGGACATTATGCCTCTTAAGAATCCTAGCAATCTTATCAGTGGTCCCCTGTACATACAGAAGATGGACACTTGGAACCCGCTCTTTCAGTTCTCTTTTAGCTAATGAATTTTTGGCAGCTTTGAGGAAAGATTTTTGACCGAGATACTTGCTATAACCATTCTCAACAAAGACATTAAGGAGGTGGGATTTCTCTTTCTCAAAGCTTTTTTCATCAGAGATCCTAAGGGCCCGAGTAGCCAGGGTGTTGAGAACACCCAACTTTTGAGCCGGGAAATGGTGGGAATTGGCATGAAGATACTGCTCTGTATGTGTTTTCTTTCGAAACACTTGGTGGGAGAGGGAACCATACCTATTATTAGAAATAAGAATATCAAGGAACGGGAGACAACCATCGACTTCTTGTTCTTTGGTGAACTTAATGGCTGACGATTGACAGTTGAGATGATCAAAGAAGAGATCCAATTCCGCTTGGCCATTTGACTAGATGACATTAGTGTCATATACATATCTCTTCCAAAGCTTTGGCAGGAGGCATGCCGAGTTTAGAGCCTTGAATTCAAAATATTCCACAAAAAGATTAGCTAGAATAGGGGAAAGGGGGGATCCCATGGCAACACCACAGGTTTGCTCAAAGAACTCTCGTTCAAAACTGAAGAAGGTGGAGGTGAAGCAGATCTCCACTAATCAAGCAGTATCAGGATCAGTTAGGCAGTTGATCACCTCCATGGACTCATTTAGTGATGGTTCCCTCTCCCACCAAGTGTTTCGAAAGAAAACACATACAGAGTAGTATCTTGATGCCAATTCCCACCATTTCCCAGCTCAGAAGTTGGGTGTTCTCAACACCCTGGCTACTCGGGCCCTTAGGATCTCTCATACAAAAATCTTTGAGAAAGAGAAACCCCATCCCCTTAATTTCTTTATTGAGAATGGTTATAGCAAGTACCTCGGTCAGAAAGCTTTCTTCAAAGATGCCAAAAATTCATTAGCTAAAAGAGAACCAAAAGAGCGGGTCCCAAGTGTCCATCTTATGTATGTGCAGGGGACCACTGATAAGATTGCTAGGTTTCTAAAGGGGCATAATGTCCCCTCGACCTTTAGACCCTTCAACACCATTCGTAAATCCCTCAGATCTGTGAAGGATCTTATCGACCCTAAGGACATGAAAGGGGTTTATATTACTCCTTGTTCGCATGGGACAGCCTATATTGGTGAGACTTGTCACTGCAATAGTCAAAGGATTAATGAGCATGCAACTGACCTCAAGAATAGGAGAACCAAGTCTTCCACTTTAGCTGAGCATGCAGAGAGTACCAAACATCATGTTTGCATAGAGGAGGCGAGTGTTATCACTAAGGTCTCGCAATTCCATCACTAGAAATTTAGGGAAGCCCTTGAAATTGAGAAAGGACCGATCAATCTCAATAGTGAAGATGGATGGAAGATCAACAATTGCTGGATCCCAGCCCTCTCTTCCTAGTCGTTTTCTTCCCATCCTCCCCTCCCTCCTTTTTTAGTTTTTTCCCATATCCTTCTTTTTTTTTGGGCCTTTAGACTTTGCTGTGATTTTGAGTCCCAACCCTCTCCTCTTGAGTCGCTCTTCAAGGTTTTGTTATCTATTATGAGATATGTATATAGGATATTTAAG
Source organism: Pinus taeda (assembly GCA_000404065.3). Classification (NCBI taxonomy): domain Eukaryota; kingdom Viridiplantae; phylum Streptophyta; class Pinopsida; order Pinales; family Pinaceae; genus Pinus; species Pinus taeda. The sequence goes on from APFE030968695.1 coordinate 96,016, forward strand.
AGTATTATGATAACAGTATTATATGAATCCTTTCATAACTCTAATAATAACCATATATCAATTTAGGATATTATGATAGTTAAAAATATAAATTAATTAATTAATTAATTAATTTAGAATTTATTGATAGATATTATGAAAAAAATTTAGGGGTTAAATTATTCTTATTTATTTTCTATCTAT
>APFE030968695.1:97248-109654 GCA_000404065.3 Pinus taeda
CTTCAACTTGTCCTTAGAATGAACCACAATGATTGGTTCCAAAAGAGTAAACAAATGAAAATTTTATGTGATTCACTCTACAAAAATCTCTCATAAAAAAACACTTTAATAAAATAACTAAACAACAGTTTTTTGATGAATAAATTTGGGGAATTTTATTAAATGTTTACAGGATCTATAAGAATGATGTTTGAACCTACTGCGACTACTTATTGAGACACTTTGTCAGCGTTCCAATAATTTTCAATATGCGTTTTATGAACTTTTCCAGAATCATCATAACATCAAGAAATTCGAAGTTCTGAAGTTCTGAAATCACGCAGAGTAAATTCTTGAATCTTTGTGCATTGTTCGTAAGGGTAATATTTTTGGAAAACCTGCGAAACCTTCATGATCATCACAGTGCAAAAGTTATCTTTGCGAACTTGATAACTTGAGGAACCTGCATAGGGTTCACAACATTTAGAAATTTTGATGCTTTAAAAGGGATACAAATACTTTTCAAATCACTTGACCCAGAAACGAACCATCAATACATACCTCTAGGTTTTCACAGAGATTACTCTTTTGTGTAGATACAAAATGGTGTGGCTTTCCCAAGATGATATTTTATGTCCCGTGGAAAGATTGATGTTTTCTTTTAGACACTTTAATTATTTTTCAATTTTATTTAAAAAAACTAAAAGTGAGAGAATTGCAAAAAATATAAGAAAAAGACTTATTAATTTAAGGTCTTACCTAGGTAAAAGTTTATAAAGAAAAAACATTAACAGTGCCATGAAAATCCTAAGAATAAGGAAAGTACTTCCTATCAATAAAATTTGAAATAAAATTATTATAAAAATATGCCAAAGCCTTAAGTATATTAAGGAAGGATAAGTCTCTAGTTTTATGAATATGGGGAGATTCTTGTGAGGTGACACACAATAAAATTATGAATATGTATAAATTGATTATTCAAATAAAATAATTTTTTAGAAGCGCAGTGATTAATTAGTATTTTAGTTATTTAGAAGGGCAGTGATTAATTAGTCTTTTAGAAGAATCATCTCTATCTCAATCGATGACCCTCCCTCAGAAATTTCTCACTAAAACAGTTTTTTTTGTTAATTGGATTTGTCATTACGTTCAATCTAGTTCAAATTTGAATACACCCAAATTCATTTTAAACCCACATTGAAAAAATTTATTTCCCTACATTTTTTATTCATGTATTTAGCTAAATTATTTCTCACAACTCACAAATATATCAATCGGAAGCCATAAATTTCCTTATTTATAATTTTAATATCAATTTATAAATAATTTTGTATCCAAAATTTTAATTCTACCTATCTACCTAGTTTCGTTTAGTAGTCCTATTTAATTTCTTTTCAAATGCATACCTTCTTCTTTTGGTACATTCATCTATGATTTTTCTAGTGAATATTTTTTAGAAACGTCTAGTTTTATTTTTAGATGAATATTTTCTCTCTATTCAATATATTTATTTACATTATTTTTTTAATATTATTATATTGATAGGGCTTTAACTTTTATATGAAACATGATATTTAATATTTTATTTTTATATGAAACATGATATTAATATTTTATATTGATGGTAATTTTTAAATTGTTATTTGTCTAAAAAAACTTATAATAAATATATAAGTTAAGAAATGCAATTTTTTAATTTAAGATAGTTTTTGGGTATTGATTAGGTAAACTTCATATAAATAACTATTCAAAGCTTAAATTTCATTAATCTCTCAATTAATTATCTATAGGGTATATATATGAATTGTTATGAAACCAACTCACAAAAATATAAAACAAATAGATAAACGCCTTCAAAATAAGTCTTTTTGGGCGGGCAACCTCCTTTACATTACACAAATGAACAATTCTTGGATGATACAAATGTCAAAACCTCCTTTCTATATACAGGAGTCTAACGGGTCACAATATAACCAAAGTCGACCTAACAATAATAATATAAGAACACAAAAAATAACAATAGTGGGCTTCTATGACTCACAATAACAATAATATGGGGCCAATAAGGGCACAACAATAACAATAAGAGATACAATAACAGTAGCAATGGGGGAATCACTAGTATTATAGGGACCTAACATGCCCCTCTCCTTCAAAAAAGTGTTGTCTTCAATGCTTGAGTAGTTCTCGTTGCTTGTGTATAAAATTCTCACCCTCCCTTGTGGAATCTTCAAAGCGAAAGTTCTTCTAATTGATGAGATACTCTTAAATTGATTGATTTCGTAGCTGTCGAGTTCTTGTTTCTTTGACTGCTTCAGGTTCCAATATGATTTTTCCTTCCTCATAAAGTTCTCGCAATATTGTTTGAACTCGGAGCCTGTCACCTATAACCTTCTTTAAGCATGACACCTGGAAAACTGGGTGCACTTGGGAAGTTGTAGGAAACTCCAATTTTTAGTACCTATCTTTTGCAACACCTTGTATGGACCTAATACTTTGGTAATAATTTATTATTCTTCTTAGCTTGCTTGAGGAACATTTGTTTATATGGTTGTAGCCATAGGAATACCCAATCACCTACATCACACCTTCTTTCCCTATGATGTTGGTTTTCCTACTATTTCATTCTATTCTGTGCCAAGGTGAGGTTATCCTTTAAGAGTTGAAAAACTTGTTGTTGATGCTCGATGTGATCTTCCACTACTTGAACCTTAGAGTTTTCTCCTAAATATGATGTGATGGATGGTGGATGATATACATAAAGTGCCATAAATGGGGTCATTTTTGTTGCAATATGGAAGGAAGTGTTATACCATCATTCAGCCAAAGGAAACCATTTGACCCATTGTCTCTATTTATTAGATACAAAGAAACGAAGATATCGTTCCAAACATTTGTTTACTATCTTAGTTTTCCCATCAGATTGAGGATGATAAGATGAGCTATGAGCTAACTAAGTACCAAGACAAGAAAATAATTTTGTCCAAAAAATTCGAGTGAAAATGGAATCTATGTCACTTACAATAATCTTTGGGGTTGTATGTAGCTTTTGAATTGTTTCCATAAATGCAGTAGAAACTGTACTCGCTTTAAATGCATGAGATAATCCACAAAAGTGTACATACTTGGTAAGTCTGTCAACTACCATCATGTTAACACTCTTTCCTTTGGACTTGGGTAAACCTGTGATAAAATCCATTAAAACCTCCTCGCAATGTTGGCTTGGAATGGACAAAGGTTGTAATAGACATAGGGTATTAATTATTTTAACTTTATTTTGTTGGAAAACCTAACATTCCACCACAAACTTTTGAATACTCGATTTAAGGCCATCCCAAAAAATTCATTCTTAACCCTGTGGTAAGTTTTTAGAAATCCAGAATGTCCTCCTAAGGTAGAGTTGTGCAATTCCCTAAGAATCTTTTGTTTGAGTTGGGAATCCTTAGATAGGTATAACTGATCTTTTTACCATAACGAACCATTTTTCCAACTAAATGTATCAGATGTACTGGGATCTTCTTGTAACTTTTGAATGAGTTCCCACACTTCTTTGTCATTCTGCCATTCATCCTTTGCTTCATTTCTCCAATCTGGTTGGATGATAGAAATTGTGCAAAGAAATGCTTCCACATCCACATCCTTTCTTAAGAGCACATCTACCACAACATTTTGCTTCCCTTTTTTGTAGATGATTTCAAATTCATAACCCAACTTCTTTGTGACCCATTTTTGCTGCTCTTCTGAAGATAATCTTTGTTCTAAAAAGCATTTAATACTATCATGATCTATTTTTATCTTGAAGTGTTTTCGCATTAGGTAAGGTTGCAATTTCTTAAGTGCATGTAGTATTGCCAACATTTACTTCTCATAAATAGCTTTTTGTAAATACTTTCCTTTGATTGAACGACTTTCGAAAGCAATGGGTCTTTCTTATTGCATCAAAACAACACAAATTCCATTTCCTGAGGCATCACATTCCACAGTAAAGGTTTCTGTGAAGTCTGGTGTAGCTAAGACCGGTGCTTGGCACATTTCCTGTTTAAGATGTTGAAAGGCCTTTGTTGCTTCTCGAGTCCATGAAAATGCATATTTCTTCAATAATGTTGTTAGAGGTGTTGCTATTCTCCTATAATTCTTAACAAATTTGTGATAATACCCTGTCAACCTGAGAAATCCTCATAGATGCTTTATGGATGTGGGGATTTTCCATTCCTTAATGGTTTTAATTTTACTAGGGTGTACCTTAACACCTTCATGAGATACAATATGACCTAGATATTCCACCTCTTGTACTCCAAAGAAAAATTTGGAGCTTTTTGCATATAATTATTTCTCCTCCAATAGTTTTAGCACCTTGTCAACATGTTCAACGTGATCCTTCCAAGACTTTCTATAGATTAGTATATCTTCAAAAACTAATAACACAATTTTTCTAAGGAAAGGTTTGAAAATGGAATTCATCAAACCTTGAAATGTAGAAGGTGCATTGGTAAGGCCAAAAGGCATAACCAAAAATTCATAATGGCCCTCATGAGTTATAAATGTTGTTTTTGGAATGTCTTTCGTCTTTATTTTGATTTGATGATATCCTGAATGAAGATCCAACTTGGTGAAGTAAATTGATCAATGAAATTCATCCAATAATTCATCAATGACAAGAATGAGAAATTTATCTTTATTAGTGAGCTTGTTGAGCTTCCTATAATCTAGACACATGTGCCATGATCCATCCTTCCTCTAAACAAATACTACTAGAGCAGAGAACTAACTTTGACTAGGTTGAATTATACCAGCCTCTATCATTTCTACAACCATGTGTTCAATTTCACTCTTTTGGGCATAGGGATATCTATAAGGCTTGATGTTTGGAGGAACACTTCCTCGAATAAAATGAATAGCATGATCGTGATCACGGATAGGTGGAATGCCTTTGGGAGTCTCAAATACCTTGGAATGATTGTCCAAGACTTTTTGGAGATCTAGAGAAATAGATGATTTTGATGTGAGAACCTCTAGTGAACATAATTGTGTAATTATCCCTCACTGTTCTTTCTTTAGAAGTTTTTTCGTTCCGTTAGAGCTGATTATACTTCTCAGTTTCCCTGCAATACCCTTTAATTCAACTTCCTTTCTTTCTAAAGAAAATTTCATGAGATGTTCTTGAAAATTAAAAGCTATTGTACCCAAGGAATGTAGCCATTGGACTCCTAGTACAACATCAGCACCACCCATTGGAATGGAAAACATTGGGCTACTCAATACATATTCTCCCATGGATAGCTTGATATTATGGCACTTTCCTGAGCAAGTTATGGTTCCTCCACTTGCAACCATCACATGAAAATCTAGTGTTGGATATAGGAATCAATTTAATTCCTTGGCTATCTTACAATGAATAAAATAATGGGTACTTCCCAAATCAATCAACACTATTACCTATTTCTTCTTGATATGCCCTTCTATCTTGATAGTTTGAGGAGTGGTAATTCCAGCCAATGAATTACAAGATATGGTCAGATTCATTTCTTCTTTCTCTAGGGTTTGTTCCTGGTTTATATCCTCTTATTTTGACGTTTCTTGTTCGTTTTCTTCCTCCTCTTCATAATCTATGTAAAATAATTTCTTCTGAGCACACTTATAACCTTTAGTGTATTTTCTATCACAACTATAACAAAGCCCTTTTTGTCTTTTTTCTTCCAATTGTTGTGGTGTCAACCTTGTAGGTTGTAGTTGGCTAGGGGCAACAACACTTCCATCTTTATGATTGTGAGTGGTAGGTTTCCTTCTTGCCATAATTTTGCTTTCCATTTCTCTTGCCAACCTAAATGCCTTCTCCAATGAATCACGTTCCCAAAGGTGAACCTCATGTTAGATGTTATCCTTTAAATCCCTATGAACACATCAATCCTATGCTCCTATAGAATATCTTTTACCCTTATATTCAATTTTTGGAAGTCCTCAATGTTCTCCACCATTCAACCCTTTTGTTTGAGATTTATCAATTAGCTAAAAAAGTGTTGCTTTTTGTATCCTCATAATGTGCTACCATTTCAACTGTAAAAATAGCCCAAGTGACAATTTGTTTACGATACCATACAAACTGATTTGGTTCCAAATATAAAGTTGCAATGCATACCTTTTATGTGTTTTGGACATTATGGAGATCGAAAAATTTCTCCATATGTAGAATCCATGTTGCGAGATCCTTGCCATCAAACTTCCTCAGATCAATCTTTGGAACATGGTGGTTTTTTTATCCAACGTTAGAGTCTATGAAATTATGATTAACATTTATTTTGTTCTCATCGTGAGTTTCCTTTACCACTGTTTCACCATTAGTAAGCATTTCTTGTATAATTTTTGTCAAATCTTCCATCTTAGCTTCCATGCCTTTATTTAAATCATTTATCTTAGCTTCGACGTCATCCATCGTAGCTTCCATGTCATTCATCTTATCTTTGATATGCCCTTTGAATTCCTTCAAAGAATTTTTAAAATCAAACTTATGCAAAATAAAAAATAAAAAATACACACCTTATTTCACTTTGTAGGAGCTCAATATTGAATGACTGTAACTCTATAATTCGGTATCTCCAAGGTCTAAAATTGTGACCTGTAGTATCCCTTTCTTCCCTCTTTCTAATGCCACCAATCTAATCAAAATTGGATTCTCCAACAAAGAGTTATGCCCCACTTCCCAAGATGACCTGTTTATATACTTGTTCAGTAGAGCGAACTTGTACAAAGGGCCACATGTTACTGTTTAGACCCTAGGATGTAAGAACAATATACAGAAAAGTACAGTCCTTCCTCTTCCTATATCTTCTTACGGAATTTCAATCTAATTCTTAGATAGAAGGTTATGACGATCTTCCCAAGGTCACATGTTTAAAATGTAATTGAGGAGCCTACAAAAACCCTAACTTCCTCAGAATATATATCTGAAAATATAGCGAGACAAGATCTAAAAGTCATACCCATGCTTCACCAAATGTTTGGCTCAAATGGGTTTTAATTTCAGAGTCTGAACCTACGTAGAAACAAAATTATAGCGAAACTTCCATGATGATCTGTTTCAGATGAAATTTTGGAGCTTGCAAAAACCTTAACTTCCTCATATCATAGCTCCAAAAATATATCTAGACAAGATCTGAAATTTGGACCCAATGTTCAAACCGATTTCTTCACAAGTGGGTTTTGTTTTTAGATTCTGAAACTTCATAGCAAAAACGTTATAGCGAAAATTGCACGATGGATGGTTTGGAGCAATGAAACCCTAGAATCCAAAGCTCTGATACCAAATGTTATGAAACCAACTCCGAAAAAGATAGGAAAGATACATAAATTCCTTCAAAATAAGCCTCTTCGATGGGGCAAACTCCTTTACATTATAAAAATGAACAATTCTTGGATGATACAAATGACAAAACCTCCTTTCTATATATATGAGTCTAAGGTGTCACAATATAACCAAATCAAACCTAACAATAATAATATCAGGGCACAAAAATAACAATAGTGTGTACAATAATAACAATATGGGGCCAATAGGGGCACACCAATAACAATAAGGGATACAATGACAATCGTAATGGGGGAATCATTGGTATTATAGGGACCTAACATGAATGAACATAAAGTTAACAATTATGTATAGTATGAGATAAGTATTTGTTATTTTTATCCTTGGATCATTCAATAGGATTAAGAATTTTTAGTTGCAATTATTGAATTGATATCTTGGTGTAAATAATTTAAAAAATAATTTCATAATAAAATTTATTCAACTTAAAAACAAGGAAATTATTTTATTTCTCTCATGTAAAATTTTAATTATGTTATAACAAATCCTTATGGAAGTATGTTATTGATTTTGAGTTGTGTCACGTACATGTTTATCGAAATGCAATCTTTTTATCCCATTAGATTATAGCATATAAATACATTAGTATAAGTTTAAATAAATAACTACTCTAAAAGGATACACACATCATTGTTTTTCTTGGAAAATTTTATAACTCTATACTAGCAATAAGGAAATTACAATGCATAGATGTTATACAAAATTTAGTAAAAAGCTAACATTCCAATCCAGTTACCATACTATGATGAATGATAGTTGTCATCAATTGGTATGCATAGCATTATCTATGAGTCCATAGGTTCATAGGACACCCCAAAACAATCCTTGTTAAAACCCTAAAACATGAAAGCACTCATAAAAGTTTCTTGTAGGTCTACCAGAAATGAGAGCTAAATCAATTTTCAAAACTGTCAAATACACTCATTGATTCTATTATTCCACAAGATTGGAAAATATTGAACTTTCAAAAATAGCTAAATTATTGTCACTGAAAAAAATATCATGCACATCAAATCCAACCTAATAAAGTTTATTTTCCTCAACATTACAACATTGTATCTCAATAGTGGCTATTTGAAATGTACTTCGGAAAGATAATTCACGGTACCTAGAAAGGGTACCGAACGAGGAATGGTAGATAGGTTTTTATATATGGAGGCCATTTCTAGTAAATAAGGTCAATGTAGTAATGTGGAAGAAATATTTTTAAGACTGATTATTAGAAGGTTATTGCAAGGTTAGATAGAACTATATAAAGAAGCAAAAAACAATGCAATGATCTTTCGAGTCAAGAACAATTGCAATTTCTGCAAGCATATCTTTTTGCATTCATTCCTTTTATAAGGAATGATCGATATTTTTACCCTACTTACTTGGGTTCACTCTACATTATTATATTTGGTTTACATATTTTGATATTTCTAAAGAAAAGGATTTGATTCTGAAGCTTCAGGGCTAATATTTTATATATTAGGGTAGAAAAAGATAGTTTATCTATCAATATTTACAACAAGTGGTATCAGATCTCTAACTTAGAAAACAATTGCTATCAACCCTTAATCTTGAGACTTAAACCCTTGCCTTCTAAAATATCAAATCATATAATCACACAAATGTAGAGAAATCCTATATAAAATGGAGCAAACTCAATTATGATTCACAAAACATTTCATTACATTAATTCTAATTCTTTATACAATTCTATCTAACTCAGTAGGAAAGTTCTAGTGAATGAACAATCCAATGGTGTAATGTTATAGTAAATCTTATCACAACTATTGTTTTGGCAGTTCTGCATGGGCCTTATTTAATATAAATGGCAACCTGTAACACCCCACCCTTGTGTGCTAAATTATTGTAAACCTAAGCTGAGTTAAATCTAGGTGTGATATTCTCCCTTGTGTGTTAAATGAATGTAAACCTAAGCTGAGGAAGGCTAGGTGTGATACCCTTCTTTGTGGGTTAAACTATTCTAAACCTAAGCTAAGAAAAAGCTAGGTGATATGTAATATGAAAAGAAAATGTCTTATTAAAATAAATCACTTGGAGGGTGGAGCATCAAGAGAGAGGAAATTCTTGCCAAATCCCATTGAGGAATGGGATAGAGATGAATCTTTCATGATAAAGCTTCTAGATGTGATTCTAGATATGGTTGGATGGATTGGAGATCTGTCAGATGGATGGGAGATAAAAATCCATCATACATAAAATCTTTGTTGGAGGTAAAGGCAAAATTTTATGAGGAAAAGCCTCGTGGGAGATAAAGACGATATTTTCTAAAAAAGACCTAGGAAAATGGAAAAATCTATAAAAGTGGGATGCCACTAATGGAAAATAAATCATGAAAGAGGGTATTAAATGCCCAATGCATCAATCAATTGGGGACAGTTGATCCTTGGCAAGGACTTTGGCTTGGGGGGATCAGAGGTGATTCATGGTTGGGTGGTTGTGCTCCTCCCTTGAAGTGATGGTTTTAGCTAGATTTACATGTGTGGAATGTTGTATGTTGGTCTCTTACCATTCGTGTGATTATTTTATTTGATTTAGTATTGGATACGTTACCCCATCTTGGTTTATGTGTTAGTATGATGTTAACTTTATTCTCGTGTTGGATTCCATTTTTATGCCTTTGAATGACTAGGATATCAAATGAATCTAATGGCGATCTTCATTACATTAGTGAAGGAACCTTTAATGTTATATAAAGCTTCTAGTTAACATGGCAAATAGTGATAGATGCTTGCAAATCATTATGGTATAATATAAGTAACATAATAGTCTATGATGGTTGGATTACCTATTGCACATATACTCAATGAGGCTAGATTGCATTTTGTTTGTTGCTTAGAAGTTATACTATTATTGAACTGATGGAATATTACTATGCATGTGATTGACTGATTTAATAGATTTTATGTAGTTTATCCATGTATATTGTAATCAGGCATAAGATGTAGATGCATGCAGAACCATTAGGAGGTAAGTTCTATATAATCCAATAGAAAAGGATTTGATTACCATGCATGTCACTAGAGGTTTCCTGGCTACATGTTATGGCTCCTTCTTCCCTTCCAAGTGTAATTGTTCATAGGAATTGTTCGATCAAGGTGAGGTAATTTGTCTATGGTATAAAGCTCCTTTGTGAAAGTGATATAGCAGTTCGACTAGGGGAAAGGAGAATGGAACCTTAATTATGTCTAAGGAAACTTTAATTTTTTTACGGGATTTGGGCTTATTTTCTGGATAGGCCATGGAGGTTCATTACAAATGGTATTAGAGCATAGGCTCAAACATCAAGGCCTACGGACCAATCCACCTTCATAGCATTCCCATTAAAATTTTCAATTATGAAGATTCTATAATCCATAAAGGTGAAGTTTAAACATAGAATATGGTCCTTGGAAGTAAAGGAAAATTAGGATTCTTGAGAATTAATTTTCACATGGTTATTGAGGCATCAAATTTCATTTATATATATAATGTTATGACCTTTATAAAATAAGAACTTAATTGTTAATTTGTTGCATAATTATGAGGTTTGTTTAAGGATGGACTGAAACACTTTGAGGAAGAACAAACATTCATATCCACACCATATAAAATAATATGACATTATAAAGCTCATTGAAATGTTCCTCATATGAAGCTAATAATAAAAAACAAAAATATGGGTTATATGTCATCCTAAGGATATGTGGTTGTAATATTAAAGTATATATAATTATTATATATATATTATATATATATATATAGTATATATATATATATATATATGGAAGATTATGTGACATTGAGAAACTTGACCAATTTTATATTAAAATATATCAAGGCAAATATACGCGGAATTTTTAAATTAAAGTGAAATTCATAGGCTCAACAATGTAAAGTGTGGTAACAACACATGACTACAATTCATTAATGCTTATTCAATGATGAACAGTGAAGATGGTTGTGACAGGGTAACTAACCCACTCCCACGTCACTACAATTATTTCCCACCCTTCATATATCTTTTGCTCTACAGCTATAGAAGGTTTAAACTCTTTTTGCAATCGAAACTGCTCTGTTATAACATCTCTTTTACTAATCGCTAATGAATCTCTTCCTTCCCCTGTTCCTTTGATGGTTCGAGAGAGATTGCATAGTTGAATGCCTTAGTTGAATGCCTTACAAAAAGATAGAAAAGATAGTTGAACGCCTTAGAATTCAACCTCTTCGAGGGGAAAACTCCTTTACATTACACAAATGAACAATTCTTGGATGATTCACATGACTAAAACTCCTTTCTATATATAGGAGTCTAAGGAGTCACAATATAACCCAGCTGGCCTAACAATAATAATATAAAGCCACAAAAATAACAAAAGAGGGCTTCTATGGGGCACAATAATAAAAGCATGGGGATAATAAGGGCACAACAATATTAATAAGGGATACAACTACAATAGTAATGGGGTAATCACTAGTATTATAGGAACCTAACATGCCCCTTTCCTTCAAAAAAGTATTGTCCTAAATGCTTGAGTAGTTCTAGATGTTTTTGTATAAAATTATCATCCTCCCATGTGGAATCTTTAGTAGATGAGTTCTTCCACTTGATGAGATACTCCGAAATTGATCGATTTCATAGCTGTTGAGTTCTTGTCTTTGTGACTGCTTCTGGTTCCAATATAACTTTTCCTTCCTCGTCAAGTTTTGGTAATATTTTTTGAACTGGGAGCTTGTCGCCTATAACCTTATTTAACATAAAACATGGAAAACTAGCTGCACTCAAGAAGCTGTAGGAAGCTCCAATTTGTATGCCGTCGAGCCAATCATTTGCAACACCTTGTACAGGCCATAATACTTTGGTGATAATTTATTATCCTTCTTAGCTTGCTTGAGGCACATTTTTTTATATGGTTGTAGCCATAGGAATACCCAATCACCTACATCAAAACTTCTTTCGCTACGATGTTCATTTTCCTGTTGTTTAATTCTATTTTATGTCAACACGAGGTTATCCTTTAAGAGTTGGAGGACTTGTTGTTGATGTTCGATGTGATGTTCCACTGCTTGAACCTT
>APFE030968695.1:112583-141247 GCA_000404065.3 Pinus taeda
GAATTAGGTTCCCAAAGGCAAACATCATGTTGGATATTATCCTTTAAAGTCCCTATGAACACATCAATCCTATGCTCCTGTGGAATATTTTTCACCCTTATGTTCAACTTTTGGAACTCCTCAATGTGCTCCATTATTGAATCCTTTTGTTTGAGACTTATCAATTGGCTAAAAAAAGTGTTTCTTTTTGTATCCTCATAATGTACAGTCAATTCTTATGTAAAAATTGCCCAAGTGATAATTTCTTTATGAGAGCAAAGCCATTAATGCCATAAAAACTGATTTTGTTCGAAATATAAAGTTCCAATACGTACCTTTTGTGTGTTTTGCACATTATTGAGATCGAAAAATTGATCTATCTGTAATATCCATGTTGCGGGATCCTTGCCATCAAACTTCCTCATATCGATTATTGCAATATGGTGGGTCTTTGATCCAACATTAAAGTCTATGAAATCATGATTGACATTTCTTTTGTTCTCATCATGAGTTTCCTTTACTACCCTTTTACCATTAGTAAGCATTTCTTGTAGAAAGTTTGTCAAATTTGTCTTCAAATCTTCCATGCCTATCTTCAAATCTATCTTCAAATCGTCCATCTTAGCTTCCATGTCATTCATCTTGGCTTCTACACCTTTCTTTAAACAATCCATCTTAGCTTCTACGCCTTTCTTTAAACCATCCATCTTAGCTTTTACATCTTTCTTTAAACCATCCAACTTAGATTCTATTCCTTTTTGTGCAAGTGACACTTGTAGCACTTGGTCTCATAATTTAGATATATGATGTTGCATTTCTTCCTCTTCTTCATCAGTCATGCTAAAGCTTTCAGGTTTCTTACTAGGTGTTTTCATTTTCTTTCCTTGGGGCATCAATTATCGATAATAATGCTTTACTATGCCCTTTGAATTACTTCAAGCTACTTTTTCAAACCAAGCTTATGCAAATATTTAAAAAAAACTACACACTTTTTTCCACTTTGTAGGAGATTGATATTGAATATGATGTATCTCTGTAATTTCAGATCATCTAGTTCTGAAATTGTGACTTGTAGTAGCCCTCTGCATCCTCTTTCCAATGCCACTAGTCTCATACAAATTAGATTCTCCACGGAAGAGTTATGCCAAATATCCCACAGTGACTTGATTATAGACTTGTTCAGTAGAGTGAAATTGTACGACATGCCACGAGTCACTGTTTCGACCTTTGGCTCTGAAAAATATATACAAGAAACTATAGTCTGTTCTCTTTCTGTAACTTCTTAAGAAATTTCAATCCGATGCTCAAAGAGAAGGTTATGATGATTTTCCCCAGGTCACCTATTTGGAATGTAATTAAGGAGTCTACAAGAATACCAAATTCCTCAGATCATATCTCCGCAAATATAGTGCGAAAAGCTCTGAAGTTCAGACCTGAGGTTTAGTGTGATTTCATCTCAAATGGGTTTTTTTTTAAGCTTATGAAATGTCGCAGAATAAAAGCTATAGCGAAAATGCCACGATGACTTATTTGGAGCAGAAAAACCCTGGAATCCAAAGCTCTGATACCAAATGTTATGGAACTAGCTCAAAAAAAGATAGAAAAGATAGTTGAACACCTTAGAATTCAGCCTCTTCGAGGGGGAAACCTTCTTTACATTACACAAATGAACAATTCTTGGATGATTCAAATGACAAAACCTCCTTTCTATATATAAGAGTCTAAGGAGTCAGAATACAACCCAACTGACCTAACAATAATAATATAAAGCCACAAAAATAACAATAGAGGGATTCTATGGGGCACAGTAATAACAATGTGGGGACAATAGAGGCACACCAATATCAATATGGGATACAACTAAAATAGTAATGGGGTAATCACTAGTATTATAGGAATCTAACAGTTTCCTTGGTAAGAATGTTGTGCCTTTATATTACTTTTTGGCCTGTTTCACCATCATTTCTGAGGGATAAAGGAGGAATGGCAGTTTGCCACAAAGTCGATGTAGTTTTTAGAGAAAATATCATCGAAACAGTCGTAGTGGTTGTTTCCTTGGGATATTGAAAGTACAAAAATAATGGATTGAGCGCGATAAGGTTGAGATAATGATAATTATCATAGTTTCCCATACATCGACCCTTGGGTCGTGAAATAATAATTCTTATCCTCACAGTTGAGCGAGGATTTTCCATTCCTCTGTGCATAAATAATCCAACTCGGTCTTGGATGAGCTATCTCAATCTCAAACTATGAGGTTAGAGCTTAAGTATGAGGCTATAGGAATAAGAAGCCTTACCCACCAATGTGAATGTGAGATAAGGAAGATTGTGCCATCACTTCCAATGTGTGGAGATGGAAGCATTATAAGGTGTTGAGCATTGCATGTCCTTGTAAAGGCTTAATGTAGTTGGATGTCCCAAATTGTAATAGGGTTGAGTATTAGAACAACTACAACAACTTCGAGAGGAGTTTAATATATGAAAGGAGTTTAATGTATATGTAATAAAACAAAATAATAATTGAGATCCTCATGAACATTATTATTTAATATTATAAAAGTGGTTGTTGTGTTTTCTATTTGTGTACAAATTTGATTTAGAGTTACAGGTTATATATATGAATAAATAAAACATATGAAAAATAGATGGAATACTCTTCAAATAGTTGTGAAAGTGTATTGGAATAGTTATTTTGTTTCATGAAAAGGAGGCTATTAGGCCATACAAAATGTATTTCTTTGAGTTGAGCGAATGCAATCACGTTCCATGAGGGGTCTCAATGAGATCGTCGATAATTGTTGGCTGAACTGTATGGGAGTTGTTTAGCATACACAGTGTTTTCTTTAACATACTTTTAGGAAGATGATACAGAAAATAATTGCTCTGGAAGTTGCCACTCCACAAAAAGTAAGTCGTTCATTATGGTTAATTACACAATTCCTCCACAACAATATTCAACAATGACATGAAATCAAATAACGTTCACCCATGCAAAAATCATGGGTTGTACATTTTTCAATAAATAAAAAACATATATATGGGACTCAAATATCTTGATTCCACCATAATTATGCTGAGGTGAAATGCAATAGCTCATAAAAAATTATTTCTTACTCTTGAAATGCCCTCAGAAAATATTGTAATGCATTTAAAATTGTGGCTTTTTAGCTGAGAGAGGCTAGATAATGACCTAATGCTGTAATGAAATTGATTGTTCAATGCATTCAGAGACTAGTTCTAAATTACACATATCATATAAGATACTTAGGTTTAGTAAAGTTTTGAATCAGTAAAATATTCTAGTGTAATCCAACTACATAACTTGTTTTCAAGAAATAATAAGTAAATTTAAAACTTCCTTTGGTTTACTATTTCTCAAACCCATGTTAAGGTATCTGTCTCTGACCCAAGATAACCTGCAAAGAATTTCTCGTTCAAACTAATATAATAATCCCTCACATGCATTCAAATGTAATTCATGCAATGACCATTTGTGTACAGAGTATAGTAGTAATTGCATTAACAACAACAAAATATCAAGCATTTGTAGTGTGGTAGTTGCCTCCGGAAATGATTAGAATATAATATTATATCATCCATTGAATATTGGATGATATGGAAACTAAAGTTGACTCATAAAGAAATGTGAACATGAGGCAATATTCAATTCCTCATTAGGGTTCAAGTTTCACTGACGAAATTCTCTTGCTTATACTCGTTCAATTTTCATTAAGGATATGGTTGTGCTTGTGATCATTATATAATAATAATAGATGTAAGGGAGGATCATGTTGATTGAAAAATTTTAATCTTATTGAAGTCACCTGGGATATTCTTGTCCTTGTAGAAAATTAAATCTAGGAATGAAATAAATTATTATAAGAGGTAAATAGCAATTTATGACGCTAAGGATATATTCATCACATTACCTCAATTATAAATAAAGAAAATTGACACTAGTACAAGTATGATTTAGGGACTTGGCTAAATGAAAAGATGATGGTATAAAAGGGAAATATTAAACCCTACTAGGGTGTTATGTAACGAAAAAGGTTCTCATGAACAATGTCGAGAAATAAAGAGAAGGTAATGGCACAATATTTTTTTAATTTAGTCCTCTATACAATGCATTTTGGAGTTGGAATTGTTCAAAAAAGTGACTAAATAATAATGGGTTAATATATATATATACATATACCAAGACTGATGCATTGGAAGGGAATACTGGTACCTATAACCATCGTTGACACAATAATATGTAAACCATGATAATTAATAAGAAGTAAGTTCTAATGCTTTTTGATTGATTAAAAGAAAAAAATGATTGTGTTAAGCTTATAAGTCACTCTTAAACAATATGAAATTATCTATGGAGATATAGATAAGGTGTTGGGGTTAATACTTAACAAGCAGGAACCCTTACAATTTTGGAATTGAGACGCCTTTTGGACTCACCATTTCTCATGTGGATAAGATTCTAATTGATGAACAACAATGATTATGATCTATTATTATTCAAAAGTTAGTACTTGTAGATAATTAAAGGCGGGTATTTATGTATACATTGAATTGGGAATGAAATTATCTTTTCTGTGGAAGTGATACAAGTATGGAGAAATTTACTTTTAAATCCATGTACAGGACTTTCACTTGCTTGAAGTATAACTAAGGTAATATTCAGCATAAATTATCATGCGCAAATTATAAGAAAGGAAAGTGTACCACTCATGAATATGATATGATTACACCAAGAGAGCTTGTGAGTATTGTGTTCTTTCTTATTAGCATTGGTGTAGTTGGCAAGTGTAGCCTGTATTTAAGACATGGATACTGCTTGGTTTATTTTATAATAAATCTACCATCATAGTTAAGTAGTGAAACTTTTTTAGCATACATGAATTATTAAGTGGTTATGATAAACAACAACGAGATGCAAACTATGAGAAATTCTCATATTTTAAACAATGGAATAATCACACCTTGAAAGAGTTACAGTCAAATTGGAGGATTAATTAAGTAGGTATTAATTGTTATTACTTTATGAAAATCCCTATAGCTAAATCATTAAGGCCTACATAAATATCTCCCCTAAACAAGTGGCGAAAAAGGAAGATGATATATTAGGAAGATCAATGCCATAGGATATTGTACTTGTGGTGAGAGAGGTGTGATGATGGTATGGTATTCATCCACTCTCAAATGTTTTATAGCATAAGAAATAGTGGATACAGTGCAATTAACAAGGTATAATGATTAATAATTACTATCATGTCAAAGGTTATGCAAAAATTGTAGTTTGCTAGTATGTTTTTATCATAACATCTAATGTAAAGATGTTTATGGAAGAGGGCTTACCCTATTAGGTACTAACCATGAGCCTGTTGTGTGTGGAGCATGATTATTCAAACATCTTTGGTTCAGCGAGATGTATACCCGAAGAAGTTTGCGCACCCCTCCACACGGGGGGTGTGGAGGGGACTTGTCACCTCCACAAAGGTTCGGGGGGGCTGATCCCCCCCGGTTGGGGGGTTCAAGGGCCATCGATCCCCTGGAAAGGGTTTCAGGGGCAACGCCCCCGAAGATAAAAACAAATGTAAAATTTCCTTGTAAAAGTATAGTAATTTCTAGTCAATCTGGGCCATTCATTAGGCAGATGATCTGACGGTAGAACTTATGTTTAGTTTAGGGTTTCTTTCCCTAGAAGGCAACCCCTCTCTTTGTATGAGGGCATTGTATTTGAGGCTGTGTAATAAATGTTTATTCTTCGAGCGAGAAACATAGAGGTGAGATTGTGAGGGAAAACAGAGGATATTACAGTGGATCTATTGTAGGTTGTGTCTCTTCATTTTTGCTGGATAATAGAAAGGAAGGACTAGCTGTTCAGGGTGGACGTAGCCCAATCTGGGTGAACCATGTATATTTGTGTCTCTCTTGTTTTATGTGTTTTCTATGTTTATATTTCTGGAATATTTTATGTGTTCCATTGCTTCGTAATATATAATTTTCTAACAACTAGTATGAGAGCCGAAGTTCTATTTGGCTAATAAACGCACAAGAAAGAAGGGTTCCTCATTCAAGTGGGATAAATGGTGGAAGATGGTAAGTTTAAGGTCGAGAAATTTAATGGTCAAAACTTCTCAATGTGGAAGATGTAGATGGAAGATTATCTATATCAGAAAGATCTATACCTACCATTGGGAAGAAAAATAAAGATGCTGATGGGTATGACAGATGAAGAATGGAACCTTCTTGATAGAAAGGCACTCGGAATAGTATGGTTGTGCCTTGCAGCATCGGTCCCCTTCAAAATTTCAAAGGAAACAACAACAGAGGGTTTGATTAAGGTGTTGGAGAAAATATATGAAAAACCCTCGGCCTCAAACAAGGTATTTCTTATGAAAAAGTTATTTAATATGAAGATGTTAGAAAGTGGATCTGTTGCAGACCATTTAAATGATTTTAATACTGTTACAAGTTAGCTATGTTTTTTAGGGGTAAACTTTGATGATGAAGTTAGAGCTTTTTTATTCTTGTGCTCATTACCAAAAAGTTGGAATGGTTTTGTAATGGCCATTAGTAACTCTATGTCTGGATCTAGTACTTTAAAGTTTGATGATGTTGTTGATGTTATCCTTAGCGAGGAAATGTGATAGAAAAACTCCGGTGAGACAACGAGTAATGCTTTGAGTGTAGACTCTAGGGGAAGAAAAATGGAAAGAGGAAAGGGCTCAGGATATCACAGTAAATCGAGGAAAGGTAGATCCAAGTCTAGATCGGGGATAGTGTGCTGGAAATGTGGAAAGGAAGGACACCTAAAGAAATACTGTAGATCTTGGAAGGGAAATGAAGGAGATGCACGGCAAGAAAACAATCATGAAGCAAATGTGACAGGTGAGGTGTTACAAGATGCTTTGATTCTTTCTTTCAAAAATAGTATTGATTCCTAGGTGGTAGAATCAGGGGTGTCATTCCATGCCACACCTAATAAGAAATAATTTCATGACTATGTTCAAGGATATTTTGGACAAGTTCGTTTGGGTGATGATAAACTGTGTAAAATTGTTGGAATGGGTAAGGTTCTTGTAAAACAACAGAATGGAAACCAATGGCTACTAAAGGAGGTAAGGCATGTTCTAGATCTGAAGGAAAATCTAATTTCAATAGGGCAGTTACCCAATGAAGGTTGCATGACAACTTTCATATATAAAGCTTGGAAGGTCACCAAAGGCGTCCTGGTAATAGAAAAAGGCAAAAAGGTTGGTACATTGTATTTATGCAATGGTATTTCTAACTCTGTTAATGCTTTAACTTCCAAAGGAGTAGATGCAGCATTATGGCATCATAGGCTTGGACACATGAGTGAAAAGGGGATGAAGATTCTTCACTCAAGGAATTTTTTGTCGGGTTTGAAGAATGTTGATTGGGACTTCTGTGAGAATTGCATTTATGGAAAGCAGAAGAGAGTCAGATTTCTGAGAGTTGGGAAAGAAAAGAAGAGAGAAAAATTAGAGCTTGTGCATACAGATGTATGGGGACCTACTTAGGTATCATCTTTCGGTGGCTCTCATTATTATGTTACTTTTATTGATGATGCAACTAGAAAAACATGGATTTATTGTATTAATAATAAATCTAATGTAATTGATACTTTCAAGAAATGGAAAGCTTTGGTTGAGACTGAGACAAGAAATAAATTGAAGTGTCTCAGATCAGATAATGGAGGTAAATATGGCAACAAAGAGTTTGATAGGTAATGTTTAGAGCATGGAATTAGTAGAGAGAAGATAGTTCCAAGAACACCACAAGAAAATGGTGTGTCAGAAAGGATGAACAGAACAATCATGGAGCATACAAGGTGCATGAGATTGCATGCAGGATTGCCTTTACAGTTTTGGGCAGATGTTGTAGGTACTTCTATTTATCTAATAAACAAATGGCCTTCAAGTTCCTTCGATGGTGGTGTTCCAGAGGAAGCATGGACAGGTAAAAAGGTAACTACTCTTTTTTAAAGCCTTTTGGTTGTGAGGCCTTTGTCCATATTGATAAAGAAAATAGAGCAAATCTTGAGGCAAAGTCAAAGAAATGTACCTTTATTGGATATGGTGTTAATGGTTTTGGTTATCGCTTATATGATTATGAAAATCACAAAATCATTAGGAGCAGAGATGTAATATTCAATGAAAAGGTCTTATATGAGAACCAATTACAGGAAAAGAAATAGGAAAAAGAAAACAAGGAATACGCAATCCTTGATGAGATCACTGAAAAAGTAAAGGTGGCTGAAAATAATAATAATAATAAACAACCACAACAACAACAACCACCACAATAGCAACAGGCACCCCAAACACCTGAAAGTGGTGTTAGAAGATCTACTAGGATAAGTAGACCCCCTGAGCAATACTTTCCTTCATTATATTATTTATTGTTGACTAATTATGGTGAACTCGAATGTTATGAAGAAGCAATGAAGGTTGAAAGCAGGAAGAAGTGGGAGGTAGCCATGGAAGAAGAGATGGACTCCTTAATGCATAACCAGACTTGGGACATAGTCAGGTTGCTTGCAGAAAAAACCACATTGAAGAATAAATGGGTTTACAGGCTAAAGGAAGAAGATGGAGGAAAACAAAGGTACAAAGCTAGACTTGTGGTGAAGGGGTTTGCATAGAAGAAGTTATTGATTTTGATGAAATATTTTCTCTTGCTATTAAAATGACTTCAATCAGAACTATTTTGAGTCTAGCAGCAGTTGAAGGTTTTCATCTTGAGCAGTTCGATGTAAAGGCAACCTTTCTCCATGGGGATTTGGAGGAAGCAATATATATGCAGCAGCTACAATGATATGAGGTAAAAGGGAAGGAGAAACTAGTGTGCAGGTTGAAGAAGAGCTTGTATGGCATAAAAAAACCTCCAAGGCAGTGGTACGTAAAATTTGACAAGTTTATGTCTAAACAAGATTATACTAGATGTCACTCTGATCATTGTGTTCATCTGAAAAACCAAAATGATGGCAGCTATATTATATTTCCATTGTATGTAGATGACATGATTGTTGCAGGGTCTAACATGCAAGAAATAAATGTGCTCAAAAGAAAATTGGCAAATTCATTTGCAATGACGGATTTGGGAGATACAAAACAAATCCTTGGTATGAGAATCACTAGAGATAAGAAAAATCATAAATTAACATTATCTCAGAATGAGTACATACAAAAGGTGTTGAAAAGATTTAACATGCACAATGCGAAACCAGTTAGTACACCTTTTTGTAGCCATTTCAAACTTAGTAAGGAAATGTGCCCAAAGACCCAAAATGACATGGATTATGCATTAGGAGTTGGAAGCTTAATGTATGCTATTGTCTGCACAAGGCCTGATATTGCACATACAGTGGGAGTTGTAAGTAGGTACATTAACAATCCAGGAAAGGAACATTGGATGGTAGTGAAGTGGATTCTAAGATATTTGAAAGGTACCACAAATCAAGCATTATGCTTTAGTGGTTCAAACATTTCTCTACAGGGACGTGTTGATGCAGACATGGCAGGTGACAGAGATAATAGAAGGAGCACTATAGGATATGTATTTACTATAGGTGGAATATCTGTCAGTTGGGTTTCAAAAATCCAAAATGTTGTTGCACTTTCAACAATAGAAGTAGAGTATGTTGCTGTTATAGAGGCTAGTAAAGAAATGATTTGGTTATAATGGTTTACGGGTGAATTGGGTAAGGAGCATGAGATGGGCACATTATATAGTGACAACCAAAGTGCCATTCATCCTACAAAGGACTCATCATTTCATTCTAGAGCTAAACACATATAGCTCAAGTACCATTTCATACGATCAGTGCTGGAAGATGGAGAATTGAAGCTAGAAAAGATACACACTAGCCAAAATCCTGCAGATATGCTAACAAAGGTTGTAACCAGGGAGAAACTAAGAATATGCTTAGTTTCAATTGGTTTTCAAGGATGATAATGAAGATGTGAAACAACCAGGTCCAAAGAAGAGTCATTTTCCAACAAATGAAGTAGCGATGGAGTTTCTATAATCATTCTCCAAGTGGGAGATTGTTGTGTGTGGAGCATGATTATTCGGAGGTCTTTGTTTTAGCCGGATGTATACCCCAGGAAGTTTGTACACCCCTTCGCACGGTGGGGGTGCGGGTGGGGCTTGTCTCGCCCATGGGGGTTTAGGGGGGGGCGATCCGCCCCGACTGGGTGGTCTAGGGGCTAGTGGTCCCCCAGCGGGGGTTTCGAGGGCAGCACCCCCGAAGCTAAAAACAGATGTAAAATTGCCTTGTAAAAGCATAGTAATTTCTAGTCAATCTGGGCTATTCATTAGGCGGATGATCTGATGGTAGAACTTATGTTTAGTTTAGGGTCTTTTTCCCTAGAAGGAAACCCCTCTCTTTGTGTGAGGGCATTGTATTTGAGGCTGTGTAATAAATGTGTATTATCCGAGTGAAAAACAGAGAGGTGAGACCGTGAGAGAAAACATAGGATATTACAATGGATCTGTTGTAGGTTGTGTCTCTTCATTTTCATTGGATAATAGAAAGGAAGGATTGGCTGTTTGGGCTGGACATAGCCCAAACTAAGTGAACCACATATATATATGTCTCTCTTGTTTTATGTGTTTATATTTCTGCAATAGTTTACGTGTTCCATTGTTCGTAATATATAATTTTCTGATAGAGCCTCTGTAATAAATATAGCATATTGGTAGGATATGCTTAATAGATGGTTTTTGAACGTGTTACGTATTAAGAAATGGTTATCTGGAGAATGTTTACTAAGGAAGCTTGTGAGCATTTTTGTAACTGACATATATCATTATGGTATTGACATTATAGTTGGCGTCAATAGATGTAGTCCATGTTTGCATCATTATTTTATTGTTGTATGATGCATATACTCATGGATTGTCATGGATTGTTTGGTATATTGTTATCATAATCCTGGTTAAGGGGTCATCAAGATAAACTTGTTGTGGAAAGAATCAAGCTAAAATATACACATAATAATGAGGCATATGAATTTTCGATGTAAACACATGGGTGTACAATATTATAGCCTTATAAAAATATTGTAGTTATCATTGGGTTGATGAAAAATGTTAAGCATCGATGACATGAAAGAGTCTTAAGTTTAATGGATGGTTGGAATTATCATCCAACTCATGATGAATTATGGTATTGGTCTTGGTTTGTTAGCCAATTTATATAGAAATAATTGTACCACAACCTTAAAAGGTGTTGTTATCCCAATGCCTATAAAAGGGGAGTAATCTGCAGAAAAAAGAACATGATTGACATAATGATCATATTGCTAAAGTATAGTGCTGAGTGGTTAAGTTGTTGAAACATAAAAAGGGAAATAATAAATCACCCAAGATAAATGATTTAAGGAGGTATTGATCTAACGATTATTAAACTATGAGTTAATAGTCTGCTTAAGATGAAAATATGCATGAATACATACTATATTATTGATATTGTGTTACAACCACATGAAATCTGAAAATGATTTACACTTGACAAAAGTTTCTCTGATTATAGAAATGAACCATGTTCATACAAATTCCTTGTGAACTGAACACCGTTGTTTTAATTTCTAGAAAAAGATAAAGGAATGTTTGGCATGATACTAACATGGAAGAAAAATATGTGGATAAAATTTTTGTCATGTGGGTGAGACCATGGGAATGGTATGATGGAGTGTAGCACAAATGGTACTATATACAACAGTGCATACGGTACCCGTATGACTACATATGTTACATGTTTGAAATCTGATATGTATATTGGTGTGTATAATACACATTGTGTGTTGGTAGGCATGAAAACATTGGGTATATGTCTAGCAGAACAACCGACTGGTGGTTGCACAAAAGAAGGAAAGTAGGAAGTGGTTCAACGATAAGTAACCATGGTTAAGTTTTGCATACATACGATTATGAAGAATATATATGATGAACATATATGATGAATATATATATTGGTACGTGAACTAATCTATTATGAAATTGCAGACATATTGATGTGGAAAATATGCTAACATATGTGTTTTATACAGAGAAACTGCAAGAAGAAGGTGTTCAACAAATAACACAAAGGCTTGGAAGAATGCTAGAAGCAAACATGCATTCTTCAGATAAAATGAAAAATGAAAAATAGTTTCTTTAGTAATATTTGTTGGGTTGTGTTATATTATTTCCACGGCCAGCCCATGTAGTTAATTCGGGGGTTAGAATATGGGAGGATCCCCCCCTTCATTGCACTGATTTCATAGCAGGGGGAGTCATAGGGGGTTTGAGGGGTGTAGGTAACCCCACTGTATGGGGTCTGGGGCAGTGTCGCAAAAAATTTTGGTTTTGGAACCTATGTTAGGTTGAGGGACCCACCTATGGTTTTGTGCATGACTTTCACACATGGTATTGGACGCGATGGTTTTTGGTCCATGGTTTTGGACGCAATGGTTTCTGGTCCATGGTATTGGATGGCTCGACATGTATAAATATGCATTGTAAAATTGAAAGGAACAGAATCAAAAATCAAGATGCTAGTCCCAGTTTTGGGATCCAAGGGAAAATCTTTGTGTATATGTGTTTTATGTGTTATGCTCTTGCATTATTTATTTTATGTGTTTTAGAATTTTGTATGTAGGTAATTTCTGTATGGGGTTAAAACCTACATTTGGTATTAGAGTTGTTTTGGCTTCAAGGGGATTCCTTTTTTGTTGAAGGGTTTCGCTTGGGCCTGTGGTGAAAGAAGATGGCAAGCAGTGGAAATATAGAGATCGAAAAATTTAATCGTCAAAGTTTTGAGTTGTGGAAACTCAAGATGGAGGATCTGTTGGTGGATAAAGATCAGTGGATTGTAGTAGATCCGGGTACTAAACCAACGAGAGTGTCCGATGAAGAATGGAAGAAGTTGGATCAGAAGGAAAAGAGTACAATACAATTGTGTGTCTTAGATTCAGCATTGTTGAATGTGTCATGGGAAGCTACGACGAAGGCTTTGTGGGACAAGTTAGGGACTTTGTATAGTAAATCTGAAAAGTGCATATTTATTGGGTATAAGGATGGTTTAAAGGGTTATATGCTTTAGAACCTAGTAACAAGGAAGGTTGTGTATAGCTGAGATGTAGTGTTCAGAGAGGTGAAAGATGTTATTAAACATGAATTCCAACCAAAGGAAGGAGAGAAGATAGAGTTTGAGCTAAAGGAGGGAGAATTGGACTCTACAGTAGAGGAGGAATCAGAAGATGAAGAGCCACAAACTCCGAGTGTGAGAAGATCAGTTCGAGAAAGAAGGCATCCATAAAGGTATTGTCCATCCGCTTTCTGTTCAAATTTTGTTTTATTTATTACTGATGATGATCCTAGAACTATGAAGGAAGTAGTAGATTCAGAGGATGGAAAACATTAGAAAGAGGCCATGGTTGATGAAATGGCATCTTTTCACAAAAATGAGGCTTGGGATCTGGTGGAGTTGCCGGCTGAAAGGAAACCCATTGGCAACAAATGGGTGTTCAAGAAGAAGACAAATGCAGAAGGAAAGGTGGAGAAATACAAAGCTCAATTGGTAGCAAAAGGTTATTCCTAGGTGCCAGGAATTGATTTTGGTGGTATTTTTTCTCCTATTGCCAAGTTAGCTTTTATTGGATTACTTTTATCTATTGATGTTGCTTTTGATTTTGAGGTAAAACAAATGGATGTGAGGAAAAAAAAATTTCATCGGGATTTGGAAGAGGAGATCTACATGAAGCAACCTGAAGGCTTTGCAGTGAAGGACAATAAAGAACTGGTATGCAAGTTAAGGAAGTATTTGTGTGGGTTATGTTAGGTTCCTATACCAATAGGTTTCATTTTTCATGATTGACAGTGGAAAGGCTAAATATGTTCATCATTGCATCTTGCAAAGGTTCCATATTTTGTATACAAACTAGGAAAATTAAAAGATGAAAAGAGGGTATGCCTTAAAAGAACAATCAAAAGGCAAGAAAATCAACTGGTTAGAAAGAATAGTGAAAATGAACCCCAAATCAAAGACCAGGAAAGTGGTCAGTCAAAATGCCACTTATATCTTATTGGCAGCATCACAATCTGCAAATACTACTGATAATCATACTTGATGGATGGCCCAGTAGTTCAATTTGGACCATGCCATGTTTAAATTGTTTGTTGCAGAATAGAGAATGATTCCTGTCCAAACAACTCAAGCTTGGTAGATCACTAGCTAGGTAGGGAAATGAAGGAGCCCAACTGCTTAATCTGTGCCCTTGGAAGAGATAAGGGTAGATTTAGATAGGAGGGCAGTCAAAAGAAAAGAGGATAATCAGGGTTTGCTAATATAAGTGCACCCATTTAAAGTGAAGAAAAAATGTTAGGAATATCAAGCTGGGT
The DNA here is from genome assembly GCA_000404065.3 of Pinus taeda. Lineage (NCBI taxonomy): Eukaryota > Viridiplantae > Streptophyta > Pinopsida > Pinales > Pinaceae > Pinus > Pinus taeda. The sequence continues at coordinate 126,977 of APFE030968695.1, forward strand.
AGGTAGTGTGGGGTTGCAGAAGTAAAAATGCCATCACCATTTGGCTTATCAAAGAAGAACTCATCCCATTCAGGGTATTGGCACCATAGCAGAGGTCTGATGACATAACAATAGAAGCATGACTAATTTCCCTTTTCCCCCAAAGATCATTTAATAACACTCTCCAAAGACCTTGGGATCTGCCCAACAGTCTTATTTCACTTCATTACAGTACCAATTCCAAGTCAAATTCTCAGTTGACTAAATGAAAATAAGCCACATTTCTTGTGTAAAAATCACTATTCTTAATTCCATTTCTCTAATGTGACTAAGTTTCATTTTATGGGCTTAGCATTTTCCCCTGCATTTTCACCTCATAAAGTCATATTAATAGCTAATTTTATTATTTAGCTCCTTAACATTCCTCCCCTTCCCTAGTTCTACAAAAACTATATAAAATCCAAAAAAAACTATTTAATATCCACCCCATAGCAATATAGCTATATAAGTTAGTCTTGGGAAATATTTAGTCCATCTAGGACTAATATTAACCCTCCCCCACCCTAAATACTATGGGTTTTGATTAAACCCTTGGGTAAAAAATCAATTACCATAGTGCCCCCCGCTCACAAACCCTGTTTTTATCCATCCCGCGCTAATGTATTTGTTTATAATGTTTGAAATAAACAAATCTAAAATGGGCGCACATTATAACCTCGCAAAACCAAGGTTTAAACCCACCCCGGCCTTTATTTTTAATGTTTTTTAATCGGCGGGCTCCACAGTTAACATTACGCTGCCCCGTAACCCCCGCCAGCCGTCCAATCATTGGCCCCCTAGATCCAAGGGTGGGCGATCATTTTCACCCACAAGTCAGCGGATGTTTAGTGTTCGGGGGATTGGCAGTTTTGTCACCGTACCCCCGCCACGCGTCGCCTTCCCGAGGTGTTCGGAGGCCCCTCCCCCGTTACCGCTCATGCCGAAAGGTGGTGCGAAGAGAATACCGGATACCGCCGTCCGCCCCGACGTCAGCACCACGTCATCTCTGACGTCACCGCCGGCGTGCACGCCCTGCCTCCATGACATTGCCACCTAATCCGCCCGCATCCACGTCATTCCGCCATGTCCTGTGCGACCTCACCCGCCTGTCAGAGGTCCACGTCATCATGCCATACCCGGGACCCACCAATGGCATCATGCTGATGTCATCACCAAAAAGCACCAAAAGCACCAAAAAGTCCCGAATTTACATAAAACAACGCAAAAAGGACCATTTTATATCATTTTCATGGCTTGTTTCGGGAGTGTTGTGCATGTCATTCACGTCGATTTGCTGCCAAAGCTAGAATTTGACCGTCCGAGCTGCTGCCACCTGCAAATTCAAGTCAATTACTCACCATTGTTCCAGCTCGACACCCTCAGCATTGTGAAAACCAGGTATTTGCCCATAGTCAACCTTTTTACCCCTGTTTTCACCATTTGGTCCATTTTTTACCTGCATAAAAGTCTGCTAGCACCCACACTGAGCCAATTATGCACCTACTTGTCTAAAATTTCTGGTTAGCATCCTCTTCCCACAAGGCTCAGTAAACCCGAGTCAGTTCGCGAAATTCACTTAAAAAATTGGCTTTAAGAGCTCGCGCTGCCAACACAGGTCCTCACAGTTGTTCATTATCCACTCCCACCAGACTTCTCTCGGCAAAAGTCCACCTGCTCAGCTGAGGGACATCTTTATTTTTCCCTACAGTTGCCCCACAAGTTTGTCAACCAGAGATAAAGTCTGTTGAAACTTTGTAATCTCTCATTTGACACACATTGCAAATAGCTAAAGCCACTGCCAAATACAAATCCACCTTTCAGTCTGCAATAATTGTACTGAATCATAGCCCCAGGTATCAACACAGAAAAGACTTCAATATGGCTGCTCCAGCTGCTCTAAATGTTGCTCCTATCAATGCACCTAACAAGGAACATGAGGCACTCCCTTTAGTTGACAGTGATTACCTCATTCAGGATTTGGTTGGGGACAAAAACCACTTACAGGCCTTCTGCCAGCTGAGGAATAGCTACTTAAGCAACAGTGACATGTATGGCATCTGGGAGTCAAATTTGCCCATCTATTTCTTGCCTTCTGTAAATATTTTTCCTGAAATAATTCACCTCTGTGCTGAAAATTATGACCCAAGCCTCAGAGTTGTCAAGTCTCCATCTAGGAGCATACTCTTTCATATAACTCCTGATTCCATTAATCAGATGCTCAATTTCAAAAAGACCCAACCGTTCATCCCTTTTTCCATCAAATACCTACTGGATAAAGTCCCCAAACTCTCCAGCACTGAGATTGCCTGAATTGCCAAGACCTTCATGAGAGCATACCGCCAACCTACAGGGCCACCTCCTTTCCTATATGTCAATTTCAATGAGGTAGGCAAGCTGCTTGTAGACATGATATCCTCTATGCTGGGTTTCTCAATAAGTGAGCACATTGATGAAACATTGTTGGTTCTTTTGTCTGCATATAGCCTTGGAAAGCCCCCTACTGTCAAATATAACTATGCCAAGTTCATTGCCAATAAAATACCTGACCAACTACTAAAGCTGGACAGGGAGGCAGTATTCAAATATTCATGATATATCTATCACCTGTTCATGTACTATCAGACAGATTGCTTCCAATGCCCCATCAAAAAGCTAGATTCACAGGGTGAAAGGAGGTCTGTTATCTTTTGGTCTTCAGTTTTTCATCAAATTCAGAACTCTCCCTATTCTTACTGTGAGTTCATTGACCAATTTTTTTATCCAGTCTCATGTCTCTTGAAAAGAACTCCTCCTCCTATATTTTCATATGACATGCAAAAAATATTGCAGTTGTCCAAGAATTATAAAATAGGTGATTGGTATCTATACCAAAATCACACTGTGATTAGGATCTATGGTTGTGAGCTCTGTCCCTACAGGCTCCCTAGATATGTACCCATGAGATTGTTTTCCTTGGAATACTATAGGCAACTCATTAATTCAGATCTTACTCATTTTCATAGTGCCAAGAAGAAAGCTAACCTGAAATTCAAAGACCATCTAGGCCCCTTTATCATGAACAAGAAAGATGGTTGGCAAGAGGCTGATCAAATACTGGGGCAACAGCTCAAACTGAAAAGGAGTTTCTGGTGGGTCCCTTATGACCCTGGTGGCTTTATCAGTGCTAGAAGAGTCAAATATAGGTTGTTGGCCTATAAGCATTGTCCAATTCCACAAATTGAACAATATGCCAACAAAGATGAGTGGGTGCCAGGCACATTAATTGAAGAACTTACTCAGGAAGAGATAATGGAGAAAAATGTCAAAGATTTAGAAAAAACTCTTGACTTCGATTCTTTTCACCAGGTGACATTCAAGCTACCACTCCAAGTCAGGGAAGGCACCTCCATAGCTGCAGCTGCACAAACTGCCTAGCAGGTATCTACAACAACAACAGCTACAGCAAAGGGAAAGGAAGTAATGGATGCACAGCAGGAGACAGAGACAGAATAGCCCACCACTTCCAAAGATTAGAGTCAAGGGCAAGCCCTTCTACGGAAAACTGAAACATCACAAATTCCAGTCTTGCAAACTCCTCTTAATGAGGAGAGAGGTAAGAAATGGGACAGAGAGGAGCCAACACCTCCAAGTGGGTCAACACAACAACCAGACACCAAGAGGCAAAGAATTGATCCTCAGGCTGAAGAAGAATCCAGTGAAGAAAGGGTACAGAGCCAGAACAGAGAGAGAGATTCCAGCCAGCAGACTGCTACCAGCTCATTCCAGCAGGAACAGGGTATGCAACATTGTACAGAGGTGTCTTCTTCCAGGCAGCAGGGCAAGCATCCAGCTGGTATCAAAGGAACTTTCATGGAGATCAAGGCACAAAATGAACTATTAAGAATACAACTTTATGATCAATTCTTGAAAACAACACCCTCCAAGCAACAAAGATTGATGGCAGCTTATGATATCAAGGAGGACAAGATGATTTTTACTCATTTCAAGCCTAAAGTTCCACACCCCAAATCATCTGCAGACTACATAAAGACAAACATGGAATTCCTCTCCAAGGACATACATCCCATGGATCAAATTGAACTACATAAGCAAACAAGGGAAATGGTTTATGCCACACTTGCAGAGAAGGCCATGCTAGCCCATCAGTTAAAAGAATCATTGAAAAATACAAATGCTAAATTACATCTGGAAAGGATGTCCTCTACTACCAAGGATAACCGAATAAAAAAGTTGGAGGAAATTATTGTTGATCTAGGACATGATCCTAAGGATCCAAAGGGTATCAAGGCCCTTATGAAGAAGAATGAGGATGATATTGTTGCACTCAGAAAGCAAGCAAAAATGCCTGCAACCATTCACCCTCAAACTGCAGAACTTGTACAAGAAAAACAAGTTGATGAGACCATGGATCTGCTTCTAAAGATGAATCAAAGAATACTACAGATGGAGGCAGAATTGGAAAAGGCCTTGCAAGATAAGAAAGGGGAGTCAACATCCCAACCCCCTCAAACATCTACAACTCTTGGCCCTGCTCCTCATACACAAACAACAACAGCTCCTCCTGCCATTGCAGCACCTACAACGGCTACATTAGCTATAGATGCAACAACAGCAACAACAGCAGCACCAGAATCCAGTATGAGTATGGAGGACCTAATGAAAGCTGTCAAGGAACTTGAAATTCAGGTGACAAAGGTAAAAGAGGCCAAAGAAAGGCTGGCTAAACTAGAGACTAGTTATGACAAATCCAAAATGACAGTGGCCGAGAAGCAAAGGGAAATAAAAGCCCTAGAGACCAGAGTGAAGGCCTTATAAAAAGAACTATCTCTAGAAAAAACTCTGGCTGAGATTAAAAAGATTTTGTGGGCCAAAATTGGCCAATCAATCAATGACCAATGGCGATCAATACAGGCTATACATGAGCAAATTGAGTTAATAGGCATGGCTCAATTTGACATTCAGAAGGCCATAACAGCATTGGGGATTATGCCTGAGCAGGCCAACAAGATTATTCATTTCCTTAACACTCACACCAAGGAAGAATTGGCAGCACTGGGCATACACAGCCGAAAAAACACTATCCTGACAGCAAAGAAAGTGCTGACCTTGAGAAATTTCACACAGACACTGGAAAGGAAATTTCAGGAGATGTAGACAGAAGTAAATGATTTCAGGACAAAAATAATAGCATTGCAAAGTAGAGGATTACCCAGCCTAGTGACTGGTACTTGAAAACTGTTGTCCTGTGAGCAATACACCTCTAGAATTAACAATTATGTTGAAAATCAGATTACAACATCTACCAGCTCCACAGAAGAAGCAGAACCTCCCTCTAGGCAATCTCTATATGATAAATTGGAGAATTTATTTTTTATTGAGCATGAGATTAATCATCTGTTTCAAGTTCCTACAAATTTCTATAGATATACTGAAGTAGATGAAACGCTCATAAAGATAAGGAGATATCAGCTACCTCCAGCTGATTGGTGTCAAGCAATGCTGGAAGTATTGCCGAGGTAATTTTGGTCTACTCTTCCCTTTGTCAACTTTAGGTCCCACTCACAGTACAGGTCAGCAAAGAATCAAACACACAGGTACTACAGAATGCACCAGGGCAGTGACTCAACAAAGCACTAAGACAGCGTGCTCAGCAAACGCAGATTAAAGACGCAGCTACAGCCAACTTTGTTGATCCAAAAAAGTCAAACTTGTCTGACAAAAGACAGTTGCCACACCAATATTAACTTCTGCAGTTATTTCTTTCATTTACTTCTTTGATAGAGTTGGTGATGTAATTTATTACACAATGACTCATCATCTAGATATTTTATCTCCTATTTTTGTATATATATCCCCCCATAGAACGTATTGGGGGTTGGTTTTGGTGAATCTCTCTCTAAAGAGATGCATTGTATATCTCAGACTTTTTGATAATATAAATTGTTGGTGAAGTTCCTGGTCTTTGTACTGTCTGAAGGTGGAAATGAAGGATTGTGTTACACTGCAGAATTCCTGTGTCACTTAATGGAACAATAAGTTACTCTAAACTATGTTTTGTTTTTCTATGTATGCATAAATTTCACATATTTTTCATGATCATAGCAACAGGGAAAAAGAATAGCTTATGACTTGTTTAAATACACCCTCCGCTCAATCTCTGTTTCTAAATATGTTTTTTTCAGAATTAGCCAAGGATATGAATTCTTAATTTCTCATATTTAAGCTAATTCTCTCACTGTGAATACTGTTTAGGAATTCTTAAATGCTCTTAAACAATACTCCAACTTTCTCCCCCAATTAGCATAGTGAAATTTTCTTGACTACCTTTCACTTACTGATCTCATGCTTTCATCACCCAAATTTGAATGATTGTTCCACAAATGCCTATCTGGCTTTGCAGCAATACCCTTCCCTCAAAGAATTACTTCTTCAGTACACCATCATGAACTCCATTTCCCAATGGTTCAGACTGCTCTGTAATCTGTACATCAGCACTGTTTGAATTCACCACCCAACCAAAATCTAAAACAAAATCAGTGCACCATAACTAGCCTAAAATCACCCACAATAATGCTAAATTATAAAGAGAGAGCCCTCTCTGGTTGCAGGTAGGCTAGGACCTGTAACTAAAAGATTGGTTAGTGGTTACCTCGGTCGTATTCCATATAGGAAGCAGGGAACAACCTGAGTGATAACAGGTTAAAATAGTCACGAGGATTTGGTATCAGAAATTTGATACATTTATACGGGGACTTGGCTTCACTAGAAGCAAAGCAGATCACTATGTGTATTTTAAATTAATTGGTGATTGTGTTATTTATTTGGTCTTGTATGTGGATGATATGTTGCTGGTTAGAAATGACAAAGAAATTATCCAATATTTGAATACCCATTTGTCCTCCAAATTTGACATGAAAGATCTTGGTGCTGCAAACTATATTTTGGGCATGGAAATTAAAAGAGATGGGACAAAGAGGAAGCTCTGGTTAAACCATAGGAAGTATGTGGAGACAATATTGTAGATGTTTAATATGCAGGATAGTAAACCGGCGAAGGTTCCTATTCCTCTAGGTGTAAAGTTATCTGTTGAACAGTTTCACAAGACACAAGAAGAGGAAGAGGACATGTCCTATGTTCCATATGCAAGTGCACTCAGTAGCCTGATGTATGCAATGGTCTGTACTAGACCAGAAATTGTACATGTAGTGGGAGTATTGAGCAGGTTTATATCAAAACCAGGGAAGGAGCACTGGACAATAGTGAAGCGGGTTTTTAGGTATTTGCGTGGCACTAATGATTATGGTTTATGCTACCAAGGAAGACCAAGATTGGACATAGTGTTGGATATTCATGGCTTTATTGATGCTGATTGGGCTGGATATCTGGATAGGAGAAGATCTACAAGTGGGTATGTGTTTAACCTATTTGGAGGTGCAGTAGGTTGGATGAGTAAGAAACAATATGTAGTGGCACTATCAACTACAGAGGCAGAATACATGGCAGCCACTCATGCAAGCAAGGAAGCAGTTTGTTTGTAGAGATTGTGTTCAAGTATGGGGTTAGTATAGGGAGCTATAAGGATAGACTGTGACAGCCAAAGTGCAATTTTCTTGGCAAAGGACCCTGCGTATCATTCAAAGACAAAGCACATTGATGTTCAGTATCACTTTGTGAGGGATATGATAGAAGACAAAAAGGTGTTGCTGGTGAAGGTGGAAACTTTGAAGAATACTGCAAATGCATTGACAAAATCTGTGAGCTCTAGGAAGTTCTCTTGGTGTAGAGAAACAATGGGCATTGCAGGGCTAGATAAATGACTAAGCTCTATTGTGGCCCCTTGTGGAAAGAAAACAACAAGTGGGAGAATGTTGGGTTGTATTATATTCTTTCCATGACTAGCGCACGTAGTTAACTAGGGGGTTAGAAGGGGGGTAGAACCCCCCCTTCGTTGCGTCGATTGCATAGTTGGGGGAGTCACAGGGGGTTTGAGGGGTGCAGTTAACCCCACTCTATGGGGCCTGAGGTAGAGCCCCAAAAAACTTTGGTTATGGAAGTTATGTTGGGTTGGGCAGACCCACCTATGGTTTTGTGCATGATTTTTGCACATGGTTTTGGACACAATTGTTTTCGGTCCGTGGTTTTGGATGCGGTAGTTTTCAATCCATTGTATTGGATGCTTCGGCATGTATAAATATGTATTGTAACATTGAAAGGAACAGAATGAAAAATCAAGCTCGTAGTCCCGGTTTTGGGATCTAGGGGAAAATCTCTATGTATATGTGTTTTATGTGTTATGCTCTCGTATTGTTTATTTTATGTGTTTTAGAATTCGTATGCAGGTAATTCCTGTATGGGGTTAAAACCTACAATATTAAGTAACAAATTATGATATCTATCATAGTTAGAATTCTACATCTATAAGTTCTCACAAATGGTTTGAAAACAATGTTACAAGTAGTTATGAAAAGAGAACACTCCTTGAGACAAATGTAGCTATGGAAGAGGAGCACTCTTTGTGGCAAATGTAGCTATGGAAAAGGAGCACTCTTCATGACCAATGTAGCTATGGAAGAGGAACACTCCTTGTGACCGATGTAGATTGGAAAAATTGCATCAGATGGTAGAGACACGAGAGTTATTGATTTAGAAACGAGCTACCTGTGAATGAGGACATGATGCAGTGATACACCAAGGATGGTGTAAAAATTAAGGGGGGAGTATGTAACACCCCTTGAGGTTCTGTGCTAAATTATTGTAAACCTAAGCTGATTTAAAGCTAGGTGTGATACCCTCCTTTGTGGGTTAAACTATTCTAAACCTAAGATAAGAAAAAGATAGGTGATACGTAATATGAAAACAAAATGTGTTATTAAATAAATTAATAAAATAAATCACTTGGAGGGTGGAGCACCAAGAGAGAGGAGATTCTTGCCAAATCCCATTGAGGAATGGGATAGAGATGAACGTTTCATGATAAAGCTTCTAGATGTGATTCAAGATAAGCTTGGATGGATTGGAGATCCATCAGATGAATGGGAGATAAAGATTTATTGGGCATAAAATATTTTTAGGAGATAAAGGAAATATTTTATGAAGAAAAGTCTCATGGGAGATAAAGACGATCTCTTTTGAAAAAGACCTAGTCAAATGGAAAATCCATAAAAGCGGGATGCCGATAATGGAAAATAAATCATGAAAGAGGGTATTAAATAACCAATGCATCGATAAATTGAGGAGAGTTGATCCTTGGCAAGAAGTTCGGCTCGGGGGAATCAGAGGTGATTCATGGTTCGGTGATGGTGCTAGTCCCTCCAAGTGCTGGATTTAGCTGGATTCACGTGTGGAATGTTGTACGTCAATCCCTTACCCTTCATGTGATTATTTTATTTGATTCAGTATTGGATATGTTACATCATGTTAATGAGTAGGATATCAAATGAATCTAATGACGATCTCCATTACATTAGTGGAGGACCCTTTAATGTTACATAAAGCCTCTAGTTAACATGGAAAATAGTGGTAGATGCTTGCAGATCATTATGGTATAATGTAATTAATAGAATAGCCTATGATGGTTGGATTATCTATTGCACAAATACTCAATGAGGCTAGATTTCATTCTATCTCTTGCTTATAAGTTATCTTATTATGGAACTGATGGAATATTACTATGAATGTGGTTGATTGATTTAGTAGTTTTTTTATAGTTTATGCATGCATATTTTAATTAGGCATGAGATATAGATTCATGCAAAAACATTAGGAGGTAATTTATATATAATCCAATAGACGAGGATTTCGTTACCATGCATGTCACTAGAGGTTTGATGGTTGCATGTTATAGCTCCTTCTTCCCTTCCAACTATAGTTATGTTATATAAATCATTCGATGAAGATGAGGTAATGTGTCTATGGTATAAAGATCCTTCCTGAATGTGATATAATAGTCCCACTAGGGGAAAGGAACCTGGAACCTTAACTATATATAAGAAAATTTTAATTTTTTTAGAGGATTTGGGATTATTTTCTGGATAGGCCATGGAGGTTTCTTACACATCCATATGTAGCAACATATTTATCATTATCCTTCACGAGTACCTCAATGGCTATTTCATATTACCTTCCCTAGTTAAATTACATTGTCTCATTCAAACATTTTTAACAAGCTATCATGCACCTAGAACTAAGTTCATATAATAAAGTTTGGGCATTAACAATGTAATGGTCCACATATTCCCAACTTATCTAAATTATCAATATTTTTACTCACCATTGTTTGAATATGAAGAGTTAGTATTGCTAAGGAATCCATTAGATGCTTTTATAAGCATCATATTAGTTTCAATAGGGTTTCAAAACCCTAACCTAATTTGAACCTCAATTGTAGTCATGAGGAAACTATCTAGAGGTGGGGGCAGGTTCCTTTTAAATAAATACTAATTATTTTATAGTATGGGTAGTACTGTGGAGAAGGTGATAACAAAGAAGAGATATAGAAGAGTAATATGGAGGACTATAGAAGTCCATCATGTCTCATAACTTCATATTAAGCTTGAAAATATTTATTATCTATATTTTAATCTCCAAAATAAAAGAAGATGCAAGGCATGGTTCTTCATTTAATGTTTTTTTTCTCATATTGGTTTTTATGGTAAATATTTTTGTTCCATTATATGTATATTTCTATCACAGTCCATTTCATATGTCACAATAGATATAAAAAAATTGAATTGTATGAATTTATTTTCTAAAGTGATAAAAAAAATAAAAATAGCTAGGTCCTTAGTTAAGCATAGGTTCACTATAATAACTTCAATTTAATATGTATTTTGGTCATCTATCCATTGGAATATCCAAAGTGGTTTACAAATAATATTGGTATCAAACTAGGTTTGTTTGGGAGATCTATTGTTTGATTTATATCTAGAAATCCAAATTTACAAGACAATCATACCTTGTTTATCCTAATATCATCATAGGAAGATTAATAAGTAGATACAATCCATCATAATGTATGAAAAGCAGTAGAAAATATCAAAGGAGGAGATTTGTGAGGGTTGCAGCTCAACTAATTGATATTTCCAATAGCATGGTCATACTGATGCCTCATCTTGAGAACAAGATTGGCCCCTTTTCAAACAAGTTTAAACATATTCAAAAATTAGAAAATAATGAGGAGCTAAAGAAAGGGAAGGAAGTGTGAGATATCAAAAGTGGTGTTTTCATTAGCCAAACTTCTTAGTATCTATTTAAAATGGAATTAAAGGTTGACGTCAAGGCCTATGAAGGTTAGGTTCATTCATTTAATTGAATCATTAGTTGCAACAATTGTAAAACTATTTAAGTGTTCATAATGTATGTGAGGAGAAGAAAGTATATTTTACTAGACTAGATCTTGAAGGCCATGCACAAACCTAGTGGGAGAGACACATAAAGGGCATTGGATTGGTACCAGACCCATGGGTAAATAGGCAGGAAGATTTTGAAGACCTTGTATAGTCCAAAATTTACCGTGTTAGTTATGAAGAGGATCAAAGGATTCATTTGTACTATTACTAATAGAACCAAGGATGTAATATATAAGACTACACTACATAATTATCAAAGTAACCTCTTCAATTAGGAATAAATACACACTGCCTAATTATTGTCACCACATATTTGGGCGGTATTCACAGTGACATAAGAAGGTGAGTTACACTAGTTAAGTCCAATATCATATATGAGGCCTATATATAGACCAACTACATTGAAATTCACAACAATGTGAAGAAATATGGTTTGCGTTAGACAAGCCATCATGGAGCTTCCAATACTAGTGAGAATAAGGGTGAATTATCATATAAGGATACCATTACCAGTACACATGGGAATAAGATTGCTAATAATTGTTATGACCATTACAACAATTATGGTCACATAAAAGAAAAATGTGGGAAACTTCTTCATGAGTTAAAACCTATGAATTGCAAGCTAGAGAATTGAAGGAAGAAGAACTTTCTACTAAAATTGAGAATGTAGATAGAAAATAACTTAGATGTTGATGAAAAAACTATCTAAAGATAGTGCAAGAGTGGGTGAAATTAAGAGAATCCATTCTATAGTGGAGGAGAAGATGACGAGTGTGTTCTATATTCATATATAGATATGTGTTTTGGTAAGTAAACTTGTTTTAAATATGCAATATCATATTTTAGGTACACTTCAAGTTAGGTGAGTAAGTATGTGGAGCTGAAATTTACCAAGTAGTGTAATGTTATATTTCTATTGGTTCAAAACTTATTAATGAAATAGAAGTTAGTATAGTGCTTCCCAATGTATTTAGTGTAGTATTTGGAAGCCTCTATATCTATATGAGGGATGTTATCTTCTTGACAAGGGGTAACTAATATCACTTAATGAAGGATGATAAATTTCTTAACATTAATGCATAAAAGGCGGATTCTAGTATCTCCTTGGTGAGTGCACACCAAGTTAAAATATTAACCAACTCAGCTAGGCATTTTGTACTTCCTTTCTTGAAACAAAACTATAAGGACACTGATTTTGTGTTGAAATATGCAACTAGTTTCAATCTTCATAATTGTACGATTATGTATTTTATGTAAAAAACAAAAGAATAAAATTAAAAAGAAATGTTGTTTTTCAAAGCATTGGTCTCAAGATCATTTTTATTATAATTATTTTATTAGATAAGCATGTTTTTCATGCTTCTAGGTTTTGTTGGGTCAAATATTCAAAACCCTATTTGGAACTCTTGAAAAAAAGAGGGGAAAACAGTTTATTATGTAATTTTGGGCCAAAAACTCCTCTAGATGTTGAGTTGGCCATGTCCAAATTGACATATTTGTTCACATCCTTGTGGATATTACATATAGATGATGATATGATCTCATTGGGTAACACACTTAGATATGTTTTGGATATAAAATTTCACAGGAAAATAGAGACAAAGTGGAGGGATGAAGTATGAAAAGGAATAAGGGTTTCTTCTTCAGATGGAATATGTGAATGTTTTTCATTGGTAATTCTCTTGCTACTGATACCTTAATGATGAATTTGTTGAGCAGAATGGAATGTTTGATTTGGCATATAGAGGTGGAAGTTCTTCTATGGTCATTGGTATTCAATGTCTCGCTTTAATATGATTGATAAGAAGATAATTTGATTGTGTTTTCTCCTAGGAGAGGGGTTTTTTCCTGGCTAAAAGTCTATATTATGTGTTCTTTTGTCTCTATGATGTCATGTTTTTCATTTGATAATTATTTGATGAAGGATAGAATAATTACTTTAAAAAATGTCAACATAATTCACAAATAATTATCAAAGAAAGAGAAATTTAATTATTATTATAAGCCTCTTGTTTTCTCAACATTTTGTAGGTGTGAAGACATTGTTAAAACGATGTACTAAACAATAGGAGCAACAATTCAAAGAATTTATTTGGGAATATAGGAAAGTGTCACAAGATCCAAATTTAATTCTACTGAAGATGGAAGTGAAGTATGATATATATGTATTACTTGAATCTTCTTTACCAAATATAACATTATACATAGTCTATGTTAGAGTCATATTAGGTGAAGAAATAGTTAAAACAATGTTGAAGGACCAAAAATAACAAGTACTTCAACATGTGATTCCATGGTCATGTTGCTTCCTGAGAAGAATAGGACTTAGAGGATGTGAATTGACTACAAAAGGTTAGCCTCAGGGATTGATACAATGTGCCTCAAATGTATTTCTTATTATAGGAGTTGCAACATATAAATTAATTCACCAAGATAGGTATAAAATATGGATATCGTGAAGCCCAAATCAACTACGAAGACACTTGGAAGGTGGCCTTGAAGATGAAGAAAGGTCATTGCATGTGGTTAATAATTCCATTTGGTTTAAGTGATGTACTAGAAATTTTGGTGTGTTTAACTGATTCGTTCTTGTTCTCATTCAGTTCCATTCCTCTTAGTTTATTTGGATGAAATTTGATCTGTTCATTTGAAACAAGTGCTAGATGCACCAAGGAAACATTACTTGCTCACAAACATAAAAAAAATAGAGATATTTGTATCTAGTCCTTTGTGTGTGTGGGGCTTCTGAATGGTGGAAATGACTTGAACAATGTTTTGTAAAGATTGAAGCCATACAAAGAAATAATTATTTTTTTCTCCTACTTAAGGGTTTACTCTATATTCTTATATATGGTATGTATATTTTGATATCTATAAAGATAAGGATTTGATTCTCAAGCTT
>APFE030968695.1:141267-160805 GCA_000404065.3 Pinus taeda
AAATATATTTATCTATCAATATTTATAACAAATGGTACCGGAGCTATTTCATAGGAAATAATTGCTATCAACCCTTAAGATTGAGAATTCAACATATGTCATCTTGAATATAAAATCACACACAATATAAACACAAGAATGTAGAGAAAACCATTAAAGGACGGAGCATAGTCAACTATGCTTCAAAACATATCTCAGTACATTAATTATAATTTTTTATAAAAATGTAACTAACCTCCAGTTGTAGAAGCTACAACCACCCTGTAAAATTTTTCGGATGCTTCAATTTTGAAGCTTTCCTTCATAATCACAGCAACTCATCTCACATTGATCTAGTTATTTGTGCTTTAAATGAGACTTATATTTTCAATTTGGATTATGTTTCCTCACTTAGTTTAATTTCTAACTCACAAGTCGATCTACTAACTTGGTACCATAGCAGTTTTGGGCTTGCCCCGAGAAATTGCATAACTCTTGAGGGAAACTAGCCTTGTTCTAGGGAATTTGGTAGTGTTAACTGCTAGTAAGCCTTGAGCTGAAAAAATGCACAGAAATGAGGAGGCAGCCCAACACTGAGCCCAAAAATTGCGCAACCCTCATTGAGCTCAGAAACTGTGCAGTGCACTGAGCTCGAAAGTTACCAGTTCTCAGAACTATGCTATCTTTCCTAACAGTGTGCATGGAAAGTTTCCCCAGAAAAAGAAAAAAGAAAAAAGAAAAAAGAATCCCTAAAAAGTAGGGATCTATTAGTAGTATGCCAAAGGAGGCACTTACAGTATTGTTAGAAACTTCTGTGAAGTCTCCCTTTTTCCTTGAGTTTAGGTATGCCTGTCATAAACCGTAATTTGTCCAAATATATTTAATCAATGCTACTAGAGCTCATTTACACATTTTCTCTTGGAGATCTAGCATTATCAAGGAGATGAAGGAGGTTTTAGTGTGATCATTGTTGATGTTCCAGGTGAGTTTTTATTTTTTCGTCTTTTTCCACCTTTTCTATCGCTTTTTGTTGTTTGGATTATGCGAGAGCAGTTTCACTTGTTTCTCTACATGGTTGTTGTTTTTCTAACTTGTTTTAACTTATAGAAGTGTTGTTTCAAGTTATAGGTGTCCTTTCCCAAGTGTCACATGAGTTTTACTATTTTTGCATCAACAGTTGTCGTTGCAACGAGTCTCCTCACATACTTCATTTTCCTTACTTTCAATCAATTAATACACTTGATTCACATGAATGCATCTACACTTAGCCATATCTTCACTCAGCTTCATAATATCTCTCAGATCTTTTAGTTTTCACACTTCCCTAAGTTGGGTAGATATGGGTTTCCCTTAACCAGATATCACTTTGTACATCTGGAACTACATAATATGGAGGCTAAGGCCACAAGATTGACCTCTAGAATTGTGTAGAGAATAGCCTAAGCTAGCTCCAACTGCGCACTATGTATTTTTAGGAGCCATCTTCCCAGATTGGCCATGAAGAATGTGTAATGTGCAGTATCGTCTAGGATTTTGCCCAAGCTGAATTGTGCATTGCAAGGTTCTAGTCATCAAGATTTCACCTTGGATGCTTGTATTATGTAGTGCTTAGTTCTCATAGTTAGCCAATCATCCTTGTCAATAAAAACTATGCAATCCCTTACACCTAATGCCCAACATTTTGCTTGAACTTGCTTTGAAGTTGTTTTACTTCTAAACTGACATTTTCTTGCCATGAGTGTTCTCTTCGTCCCATAGGTATAACAGTTGTTAAGCATCTCTTTGGCAGTCATAGTTAACATGACATCTAAGAGAGATACATCAAAGGGAACCACCAAGAGCAGTATTAGGGAAGTAGTTGAGCAGACATCACTTGATTTACCACTGTATGCAGACACTCAATTGTTAATTGACAAATGCCAAACCATAACATGGAAATATATCAAATAAACTTTTGCAAAGGACCTTGAGGAAGATTTGGTGGACCGAAAGGTCCATCTCAGCATTCGGAAGTCAGGGTTATTCAAGGTTGCGTGCAGTTACCCCGCCTTCCCACGTGTGGAAATTATCATCTAGATTTCCTAACATACAGATGAATATACTATGAAATTGAGTAGTGCCAGTAGGAATCAGCTTTACACCTTTGGGTAAGAATACTTTCAGCAAATGTATCACTTTCCTGGGCCAGTGAAGTGCTAGGACTTACTCTTTTATGCCACCCATAGATATGTATATATAAGAGACATTATCAAGTGCTAGTTGAAAGAGCCATCAAAGTTTCCGAAGATACCCACCCATGCTTACAAGACAAAATCCTTTACGAAGGCTTACCCATTCTTGATCATCTTCACTTGTAGAATATATGGTCAAGGGAGCACATAAACCTTCCATGAAGGGTGGTTAGTCTTACTAGTCCAATTGGTAAGTGATGGGAGGACATTGAACTGGTCAGATCTTGTTGCTCAACAATGGAAGTCCCATGTGGATAAGGCTTAGAATCTACCCAAGGATGAGTGAGAAAGATTATATAAGTCAACATACTTATTGGATGTAATTTCTTGACAACAGTAGTTATGTGGCATGAACTGGACATGGTCACCATGAGAGACTACCATGAGCATCCATCTCAAGTTTCTTTAAGACTATATTTATCGAGGAGTGATGGCATGAATAACGGACCACTTTACCATCCCACTATACAAGCTTATATTTGAGCAAGATCCACCTTACATGTCCCGAGAATCAATGGGCGTGATAGTAGACATTGTAGATTGGTATGCCTCTCCAGGTGGAACCTTCATCAGAGTGTTTAGCAGAGAGAATCCTCTACATCTGTTACCAAGGTATGCCACTAAAAAAATGAGCATGCTTGAAGTATCATACCACCTTGCTACAGGGTTTTCAGCAACACTGCATAGGAAGAATAAAGCGCCATGGTCCACTCTTCCTTTGTAGATCATATTATATGTGATTAAGAACCTGAAAGTTGTAGATGCTAAGGCTAAGGAAATAGTAAAATTTGAGTTCGGCACTAAGGAAATTAATTCGTATGATCCGTGCAATATTTTGAAGGATTACTATATGAGATTTTATTTTCCGTGGATCAACGGGGCATTTCATTGGACAAACAAGGATCATTGGAGGTACCACTACAATGCATCCAGAATCATTAAGCCAGTTGGTATTGAAAGGGATTTGAAGGATGCTCCATAGACAATAACAGTTCCAGAAGAAAAAACAACAACAATAGAAGGCAACAGTCTCATGAAGGACAAGGGAAAGAGGAAGATTTCTAACAATCAAGAGGGATAACAAAGCTTAAAAATGAAGGTAGATCCTATTATCGCAAAGGAAACTTTGGGAGTGGGAGCAAAGAGGGAGCAATAGATGAAGCGAGAATAGTGGAGGAAGAGAGAAAATAAGAGGTTACAAGAAGCATAACTAAAGTTACAGGAGATGGAGAAGAAGCTCAAGGAAGAACAAGAGATGAGGATGAGAGAATGAGAAGATAAGAAGAAGTAGGAAGAAGAAAAAAGGCAAGGAATGATGATCAAGGAAACAACACTAATACATGTTGAAGAGACGGAAAAACCAACAACTGAGGAGTAAGGTGAACAGATGAAGGATTGGGAGTTTTCTCAGCACATTGAGAAATTGATTGAAGTGAATGACATGGAGTTGGAACACAAGCCGCAACATGAATATGTTGACCTGGTGCCACAAGCACTAGAGGTCATCCCTCAGTCTCCATCACCTCTAGTAGCAGATCCAACCCCGAGTGAGAAAGGAGATGTTGTTCTCCTTGATGTTGATCCAGTCATTGATGTATACAATATATCATTTGATGACTTCTAGAAGAGGAATTAAATTTTGCATCCAATGAGTACTCCCATTTGAAATTTGAGTAAAACCTTAGGAAGATAACTTGAAGATACAAGTTGAAAAAGTAGTTTTTCTATTTTATTATTTTTTAATATTTTTACTTTTTTACTCCAAAAATGGTGAATCATCCCCCATGGTTGAAATCATCATCTCGAATTTTACTAGTTCTTGTAAAGTTTATTTTAGTTGTACATTTTTCTTAGGAGGCCAATTTTAGACCTCAAAATTCCCCTAATGTTTTGGCTATGCTTAGGCTTAAAAATAGCTTGGGAGTATTGTGAAGAGCCTTGGCTTCTCCATAGCGTAGAGTGAGTATACTTCTTTGGAGGAGCAAGTGTTATTGACTATAATGTTCCACTATTGGGGCTAGTGGCCGTCATCGATGTATATATGGATGGAACTTTCACTTATAGAAATAAAATCAGAGCCAACACACTTTCATGCATATGTTGTTAATATAGTAGGACTATTCTTGTTGCATTGGAAATGTATTTTATTTAACTTACGCATATGCTTATGAACTATTTTGTTTGCATTTGTACAAAACATCTTGAATATGTGTTGTTGGATTAACTTATCACTTTAACTTGTGAGCTATTATGCATCTTAGCATGTGATTTCATTTTACTCATGTGCCCCTTTCAAGATGTGTACTATTATAGGTTTCCAAGGGCCGTAGTTCCTTTTCCCTTCATGTGTTGAAACCTTCATGCATCACACTTGACTCTCCGCATGGTCAAACACTTGCTCTCACCGAAATTTCTTACACTTGCTCTTGCGTTTATGTGGTCAAGGCATAACTTTACCACCCACTATTGGGACTCTCACTCTAAAAGATGTGAGGTCTAGTTGGAACTTCATATCTAGGAAATCCCTTGAATGCTGGCGGGTCCAACACCGTCAACACCTCCTATGAAATATTTGGAACCTTATAGTAAGTCTTCTCAGAAATATTGTTTTCACACTATTGCATGGGCCTTGTTCACTATAAATGGCTTTCATACATAGAAACCTATATATTATTAACCCCCTTGGGCACCTCACTAGGTACTTCATATTATATTCCATAGGTAAACTACATATTATCATTCAAGCATTTCCAACAAGGTATCATGCACCTAAAACTAATTTTGTATGATAAATTTTAGGCCTTGATAATGTAATGTTCCACATATTAGCCACATATCCAAATCATCACCATTTTCACTCAACACAGTTTGAAATGAAGAGATAATAATGCTAAGGAATCCACTGGATACATTTAGAATCATAATCCACTAGATACATTTAGACACATCATAGTAAGTTAAATAGTTTCAAAACCCTAACCAATTTCTAACATCAATTATAGCTATGAGGAATCTATTGAGAGGGGGGAAGAGATTTTTTCCTCTTAACTAGCTACCAATTATTCCATAATATGGATGGAAATGAGGATGAGGTGCTAACATGATAACAATGAAGAGATATAGAAGAATAATGTAGAGGGATATACAATTCCACCATGTCTCATAGCTTCATATTAAGATTGGAAATATTTATAATCATTATTGTAATATCCAAAATATGAGAATATGCAAGGAATATTTCTTTGTTGAATGTTTATTTTCTCATATTGGTTTATATGGTAAATATTTGTATTCCATTATATGTGTATTTATATTGCATTAAATTTCATATTCCATAACAAATAAAAAATTTGAATGATAATAATTTATTATGTTAAAGTGTTAAGAAAAATTAAAAAAGTTAGATCCATAGTCAAGCATAGGATGGTTATAATAATATCAAGTTAATATCTATTTCATAGAGCTAGCCATTGTAATATCAAAAGTTGTCTACAAATAATATTGGTATCAAACTAGGCTTATTTGGGAATTCATTGTTTTCATTTATAGTCTAAAAATCCAAATTTACAAGACAATGTTTCCCCAAGGAGCCAAGATATGAACATGAAGGTTAAGATATAGGTATAATCCATCATAATGGATGAAAAGTACTAGAAAACATCAATTAATGAAAACACGAGGATATTTGTAAGCATTGGAGTTCAAGTAATTGATATTTCCAATATCATGGTCATACTCATGCATGCTCTTGAGAAAAAATATTGGCCCGAGTTAAACTAGTCTAAATCTCTTGAAAAATTAGAAAATTGTGAGTTAAAGGAAGGGAAGGAATAGTGAGAGATTAAAAGTGGTGATTTCATTAGCCAAACATCTTAGTAGATATTTAAAATGGAAGTAAAGGTCAAGTTCAAGGAATATGAGTATTATGTCCATTAATTTAATTGAATAATTAGTTTTAACAATTAGAAACTATTTCTATGTTCATAAAGTATGTGAGGAGTATAAATTATCCTTTTCTAGATTATATGTTCAAGGTCATCCACAAAGTTGATGGGAGAGAAACATCAAGGCCATTAGATTAGTGGGAGACCCATGAGGAAGTAAGTGGAAAGGTTTTGAAGACATTGTATAGTCCCAATTTTACCCTTTTAGTTATGAAGAGGATAAATGGATTCAATGGAAATATTACTAGTAGAACCAAGGATATAATCTATAATATTACATTTCATAGGCTTAAAATCAAGGCATTCAATTAGGAATAAATACACTAAACCCAAGTATTTCCACCAAGTACTTGGGTGATCTTCAAAATCACTTAAGAAGGCGAGTTACAATATTTAGTTCCAAGACCATAGATGAGACATATGTATATACCAAGTACAATGAATTTAACAAGAAAGTGAAGGAAAATGGTGTGAGGTAGAAAAACCATTATGGAGCTTCCAATACTAGTGAGAAGAAGAAGGGTAAATTATAATATATGGATAATATTACCACTATACATGTGCATAAGAGTGAAAATAACTAGTATGGCTGTTACAACCTTCATGGTCACATAAAATAAAAATGTGGTAAACTACTTCCTCAGTTGAAACATAGGATTTTCAAGGTAGAGAATTTAAGGCGAAATAATATTCTACTAAAATTGAGAATGTGGATAGAAAGTAACTCAAATTATGATGAAAATACTATTCAAATATTAGTGCAAAAGTGGGTGGAATTAAGTAGAATTGATTCTATAGTGGATAAGGAGATGATAAATGTGTTCCATATTCTAATATAGATACATGTTATGGTAAGTAAATTTCTTAAAATATGAATGATTGTCCTTATCAATACACTTAGATTTTTATTAGTAAGGACGTAGAGTTAAAAGTTAGCAAGTAGTGTAATATTACAATTCTATTCATCGATGAATTTGAAGCTAATATAGTGATTCCTGATGTCTTTAGTGTAGTATTTGAAATCCACTATCTGTATATGATGGATTTTATCATCTTGATAAGGGATAACTAATACCACCTAATAAAGGAAGATAAATTTCTTATCATTAATGCAACGAGAGGGGATCCTAATATCTCTTTAGTGAGTGCACACCAAATTGGGAGATTGATCAACTCAACTAGGAAGTATGTACTTCCTTTCTTGAATGGAAAAACTAGAAGGATACCTATTTTGTAGGTGTGAATACATTGTTAAAATAATGTAGCAAGCACTATGAGCACCAATTGAAGGACAATTTTTAGGGATATAGGAAATTGTTCCAAGATCCAAAAGTAATGCTACTCAAGAGTGAAGTGAAGTATGAGATATAGGTACTTCCAAAATCTTCTTTACGGAATATAAAAGTATATATAGTCTATATTAGAGTCATCTTAGGTGAAGAAGTAGTTACAAAAAATGTTGAAGGACCGAAAATAACAAGTACATCAACATGTGATTCTATGGTCATATTGGCTACCAGGAAGGATACAAGTTAGAGCATGTGCATTTCCTAGAAAATATTAGTCTCAACGATTGATACTATTTGCCTAAGATATTTTCTTGTTATAAGAGTTGTAACATATAAATTACTTCACCAGTGTAGGTACGAAGTATGGATATCATGAAGTTAAAATAAACTAAGAAGACACTTTTAAGGTGGCCTTGGAGATGAAGAAAGGTGATTGGATGTGGTTAATAGCATCATTTGGTTCAAGTGATGTAATAGCTAGTTTGATGTTTTTAATGGATTCTTTCTTGAACTCATTTATAGAACCATTCCTCATAGCTTATTTGGATGAAATTTTGATGCTTTTATTTTAAGAAAGTGCTATATGCACTAAGGAAACATTAATTTCTTGCAAACATAGAAAAAGAGAGTCTTCTAAGTAGTCCTTTGTGTATGTAGGGATCATGAATGATGTATATGAGTTGAATATTTCTTTGCAAAGGCTGAAGCCATCATTAATGGTCCATTCCTAGAAATGTCATGGATGTTCAGTTTTTTGTGTGAGCTAACCAATATTTAAGATATTTCATATCATTTTAAACTATGGAAATAAAACTTCATTGTATGAAAACTAGTGGTAGGAGTTTGAAGTGGGATAAAAACTAGTATACATCGTTTGAAAAACCAAAGATGAATATTAGTTGAGGCCCAATGTTAGAGCTCTGTAAGTTACAAAAATATTTTGGAATATATACTAATGCAAGTGGTTATGCTATCCGAGGAATATCATGTAAAGGGTTAAAATGTGACTTTTCTATATTCAATGGAGTAGTACTAGGCTATCCTACATATGACAAGGAGAACCATGCATAGGTAGCTCAATTAATAAAGAAGTAAAAGCACCATTTTTTGGTTAAGGAACCATTATCCACACTTATCACAAGCCTTTATGATACTTTTAGGTTCACAATAAATTACAACAAGTAAGAAACTATAAATAGATCAGATGTCTAGAAACAATTCTGATGTTAATTAAAATATAAGAAGACACAATAGACAATTTGGTTAATTTTCAATCCAAATTACTAGCACCAAAGATTACAACTATAGGAGTCATTAAGAACATTGTGGCATTCACCTATAAAGGAAACAAATAAGAGTATGTGGAGAATGGGGAATCAAAGGAGGTTCATCAACAACTAGAAGGGAGAAAAATAATAGGCATATGTCGATTACCATCCAAAAGATGGATTCATCTACAAGATATGGAAGCTTTTTGTGCCAATGGAAGAAAGAGTTCAAGGTTAACACCTTCAATGCCAATGGTAATTTTACTATCAAGAATATTGTTGTTAACATGTAAAGCGATTCTTATTGGCCTAAGAGGAAATAAGAGGTAGCTCAACCAATGAGAGGTTATATGTAGCTTAAAATATAAATATTTGGGATGTCTTCTAGGCCATGTAAAGATCAGCTAGCATTATATTAAGGTAATAGCCTACATATATAATTTTTTATATAAATACAGATAGCAAATTACAAGTATGTAAGAAACTCTAAGTGAATGAATAAAGATGTGATTAAAATTCATAAAGATTACTTTAGATTCCCAAATATTTTTATTAACTCTTTACCTATATGTACATGCTATAATGTAATCATTTGTTAAATATATCTAAATAATCTAAAACAATAGAGCACTGAAACCATTATTTATATGAGAATGAAATAATGGGATGAGTAGAATATTGCAAGCAAAGGATCTTCATGCATAGCTATCTTTATATTGAAATCATTGAACCCTAATATGGTGAAAAAATATGAAGAATGTTGAGTAAAATTTGGTGTGATGTACGTGCCTCGAGCATTCATAATGCTATGAAGAGAAACAAATATATATATATATATATATATATATAATATAATATATATATATTATATAATATATATATATATATATATATATAATGAGCTTGAATCATTTAAGGACTCACCATAGGAGGTGGATGTTGGTTTCATTAAAAAGATAGGGCATAGTTGGAATACAAAATTTACAAGGGACTTAGATATTACTTGTTCTACATGCTATAGTAACTAGCTTGGATTTCCATACTTGTATTTAGTATCTCAAGCCAAGTGGACTGGAGGGAAACATCAGGATACTACAATAGTTAAATGTCATAAATAATTCATAATTACACAAAATAAACCATAGCATATAATACAGTTGAGGCTCTCTAACTCGAATTGATTGAATTGTTTGAGAATACATGATTAGATAAACCTAAAAAACTTATGAAAAATATTCTAGAGGGATCTTGGAGAATTATCTAGAAATATGTCGAGAATGCTAATTATGGCCATGCCAATTTTAACTTACACATGCATGATTAATTATTCTAAATTTAGACTCTACTGGAAGCTACTAGAAATTCTGTAGGGAGTGATTAATATATTAAAACACCCCCCCTTAGTTCAATCCACTACTTTCTATTGGTCTAAGTCTCATCTAGGGTTACAACACTTGAGAAAATTGGTTTTACTTCTACATGTTAATGCAAGTTATCTTCATTTCTATGTTGTATACACTTTCTCTTCCTTTTGCTCCAAATGTTGTATTGTGCATAATTTTCCTTATCTTTTACATTTAGTATAAACTTCTTCTTCAATATTTCTTTGTATTGAGTGTTATCTTCATTTAGTTCTTCTTATTTGTCTACTTGTACCTCAATTACTACTAACTAAAATTTTCTATGAACCTCTTTTAGATAAAAAGTAATATTTTCATGTCCTTTCATCTCCTCTTCTATTGTTGCAATAACATCAAAAACTTTGAAGATTTCCTTCATTTTTCCTTTACCTTCTTATGTTGTAGTTATGGTAGCTTTGCCACACTCATTTATCATACTTAGACTTTATATGCCACTCTTCAAGAACATCTAATTTAGTCTCATAATCAAATTTAACTTTCATTATTAGGTTCTCACATGGCGTTGCCATTGCAAAGGTGGTTTCAATTCCAATTTCATCCTCCACATGTGTATCTGATCTAGGTGGATATTGGTGGCCACCTGCTTATTCCACTTGGAACCCTAACACTATCTTTTATCAATTTCCTATTTTTCAGTACAAATTCCTATTTCAATAGTTTTCTATTTTTGGCATATTTCAGGTCCTACACTTTTGGAGCTATTTTGAGGCTCTAAAAGACATTTTTTGGGAAAACAAGAAAAAATAGGCATGATGTTGATGTTGCAGTCAGACATTGTTTTTCTTAGATATACCTTTCTACCAGGTTATTGTGCATGCAAAACGAAGATGATATGCCAAAGTTACAACCCCTTGAAGTTGACGTTCCAGCTAACCCCATCAGGGCCCATACCTTTTGGCACTTCATTTCTGAGGGTTAGTTTTTTGGATATTTAGGGCTTCTAATTTTTCATGATAAAGAGACCTCCGAGCCTCATTTAAAATAGTTTAGAAGGCATGTAGCCACCACATCTCTTCTCAAATATACGCTACTATCGCTAGAGCTAGCTTTCTTTCATTCTGCATGTAAACAATTTTCATCATTTTCTATTTATTAATTGAAGTCAAGTTTCACTATATCTTTATGTTTATACTTCAAATCTATATTTCATTTCGTTCCTTCATAAATTTATATGAGTATCTGCAGTGGGATTCAATTTCAACATCATGTTGATAATTTGTGCCTCACACAAATTCACATTTTTATTTTACATTTTTTTCAATCAACTTCTTTGTAGTATTTAGGCCAATTGTAGTGTTAATGCTTTTTTATCTTCTTTCTCTTCAACAAATTTCTTCAACACTTTCTCCTATTATAATAATTTCTTCATCAAATACAATGCCCCATGACTTAGCATTGATATAAATTACTCCCCCTCTCATTGTACATCATTTCAAATATATCCTAAGCTTTTCTATACCTAGCTATTTGTGTAATCTTGGAAATAATGCCATCATCCAAGCCTTGTTGGATGAGAAACTATGTTCTTGGATTGTCTCTTTGATCTTGTGTCATGGACCTAGAGGTTAGTTGATTTGGAATTCATTCAAACACATTCAACACAATATCCCATAAACTTTCTGCACATAATTAAGTTTTCATCTTAATGACCCAAAAATCATAGTTTTTACTAGATAAATTAACATGTGCGAGAAGACAAGAATTGCCCAAAAAGAAAAAGACAAAACAAAACAAACTACATATTGCTGAAAAAAAAACTATAACTCTCTGAATATATTACTTCACACCCTAACAACCACTTTCTTAATTAAAATTAAAATAAAGCCTAAATTATTTATTTGTTCCCTAGAGTTTCTATGATTTTTTTAACTTAGTTTTCTAATTTTTTCCTTCTTTTGATTTAGTATTAAAGCTTAGTTTTGAAAATATATTCCAATAAATGTCTCCTAAAGATAATCTTGCACATACAGGAAGTGCTCTAATATAAAAACATGGATTTAATAACTCAAATAACTTTGGATAAAATAGCTAAGACATTTGAGAACTTGTGCATATCGACTAATATTTTATCATTGCATCAGACCTTCAAAACCTTCGTCTTGGATGAAAAAAAGGCGATAGATACACCTTGTGATAGCCAGGATGAGAAAGTTTACGACAAAGGTTGCAACTCATTAAGACATTTTTAATACCGTTAAAACTGCAATTCTCACCTTCATGTAGATGGCGATGGATGATAGCAATTTTTTCGTTCGGTGACTAATAAGGCCTTCAGATCAGTTAGAGGGATGCAAATATCAAGAAAGGAATTTCATGACTTGGTTACCCTTCTGTTATAGAGACATGATCTGTTTGAACATTGTAAGTTCCTCATCCCATCAAAATGAATCTTGTCATATGGATCACCTAGTGGAAGAAAAACATTTCTCGCACTGGAAATAACAAAAGAATCGACAGTTGTCATTGTTAATGGAAGGATATCCAACATTCCAAGCAATGATTTCATGGTCTTGAGGAAATTGTGACTCTTGTGATCACAGTCAAACACAAGCTTCATCTTGTTATTAGTCCCTACCTCCGGCATAGCAGGGACTATAGCGTTCAATAAGACGTTGACCAACTATTAAATTATGGGTTGACCATGTATTTTTGCGGGTTATTCACTATTTAACCAAAGTTTATGCTAAAACGTTTTGCTCTCCAAAAAAATTTAACCAAAGTTTTTGGTTTACCCTCTTATTGCCCGCCTCACTTCGCACGATGCACGCACAATTTCATTTATCCTAAGTTCTTTCTCCCTCAGTTCGCCGAATGCACCCACAATTTAATTTATCCTAAGTTCTTTCTCACCTAACCTAACAGCATCCGGCCCACAATTTAATTTATCCTAAGTTCTTTCTCACCTAAGCTAACAGCATCAAAGTTTAGACGTTTGTTCACTTGCATGTTGACCACCTATCAGAGCCTGTGTTTACCACCCAAGCTTACACAGGGTATGGAACTTGTCAAAGCTTATATAACAAGCACAAAAAACCCTGAGAGGAGCCTTCCACCTCTGTGTACTCGTTCCTCTAACTCTGGTGAGTTCTTTTGATCTACACCAAAGCCATAGCCTGCATTGTTTCATCGTGATGTCTCTGCATTGTTTCATCGTGATGTCTCTGTCCGACAAGCAGAGAACCCGATAAGCAGAAAACCCTGCAAGGAGCGAGGAGCCTTCCACCTCTGTGTACGCGTTCCTAACTTTGGTGAGTTCTTGTGTACTCGTTCCTAACTCTGGTGAGTTCTTTTGATCTACACCAAAGCCATAGCCTGCATTGTTTCATAGTGATGTCTCCGTAGTCTATAAACTCAAATATTGTGTTGCTAGATCGCAGTACCGAGTACTTGCAGGGACTTGCTGATTACAATAACATAGAGTTCTAAACATGTATTCAGAAATTATGTGACTCATCAATGGGTATTAGTGACGGCATTGTGAGTTAGATTTGCTGTAATCTGCTTTTCTTTCTTTCATTTTCTCTGCTTCTTTGAGTCTGTAGAACGGCGTTTGTCAGAATATTCATTTTTTGATGGAAGGCTGGCTTTGGTGCCTTCTCCGACGCTGCCTCGAAGTCAGTAAAAAGCTAGGTTGTCATTGATATTCTGCCTTGCGTTGACGGCTTTTAGTGTGATATGAAACAGGGCGTCTTTCTTTCACATTTCTGTCACTTGGCAGTACGTCTACAAGATTCTGTTTGTCTCACTTGACAGAATGTTCTTCGACCTCTCTGTAGCTAGAACATGCACTTCTTTTGCTATTTCCGCGCTCAAAGTAGCACGGCAGGTTTTGCTTATTTCCGTCTATTGGGGGATGGAAATTCTAGACATCTATAAGTCTTATCAGCGAGGGAGGCTTCGCGGCATTATCTTTGCGAGACCAAATCCGACTTCTGTCAACTGAAAACTTGGTCGATTGACGAAGACACGCTTCTTGAGAACTCTACTATTATTTCTATTATAAAATACCTCTATCAATTAATGTTAGTCGTGTTTCTTTAAATCTTTGAAAGCGAGGATTCTGCCTTATCCGCATCCTGTTATATCTCAGGAAGGTTCTTGATGTAATTTCAGTTGCTTAGTTTTCGTCATTAGATTATTTTTCCCCGAGATCGGCGTACAGTTACTGCTTCATTAATCATTGCAGAGGTCATTTATAGTACTGTTGGAATATTATTTAATATTATCAAATACCTGACCAATAATCTTATCGAATACAGTGCTTTCCATTGTCCTATCATCTGATTACCTATACATGCAGATCCAGGTCCACGGCTTCTATAATTACAATAATAAATTGTTACTGCGTAGCTAATTAATCCTGAACCTCTATCTCTTTTTGGTTTTTCCTTATAATTACGAATAGATATATATATATATTAAATAATTAAAATTTCATAGTCACCAAATTGCGCTAAGCAAACAAAACAAAAAAATCAACAATATTAATAGAATATCAAATAGTTCGATAAAAATTCGATCCCGTTCACAGCGTGAAGTAATCAGAAGAGCCAAAATTCATGCTTCATAATTTATGCACAAGGATTTGTTAATTCGCGTGCATAGAATGTGTGCAGTTCCTCCTAAACACAATTAATCAACCATTAATTGTGAGTTGGGAAATGTTTTATTTTCCAATTTGTGTTGAAATTTTTTAGTTTTCAGTTTGAGAAAACAAGAAAGTAAAGAATATGAGAAAATAAGAAAGCAAAGAACCTGAGCTGAACTGTAAAATAAAGTGAGCACATTTTATTAGGAATACTTGATTTTTTAAATATTTTTATATTAGTGAAGACATTTAAATAAATAAGATTTAAATGTTGAATTTAAATATGTATTAATTTATAAAAATATTAGATAATTTTTTGAAATTAAGAAAAAAATTAAAAAAATTGAAAAGAAAATATTGTTTTGCTTAATGAACTGTAGGTTTTAAAAATAATATAAAAACAAAAATTATTAGAAATTATATATATATATATATATTATATATATATATATATATATATAATATATATATATAAAATATATAATATATATATATTATATATATAAATTTCAATGAATAGGAAAGAAGAACCAAATTAGATATCCAGATCTTTGAGATGTATACTGTAATTTTTTTTACAAATTAAAAAATTCAAGTAAATTTTTATTATATCAATTGGAATTAGAATCCCGAATCAAACATGGTAACTATTTATTTTCAAAAAATTATTATCCAATTCTGTTTTAAAAACCAAAACCTAGACTTAGTGAAAAATAAAACTCGTTGATAATAGTAACCATTGATTCGCTGCCAATTTTTTGTTACTCGACACTCCCACAATTCAGATTTTATTAATGGTCTGCTAAATACAACTTAATTCTTCTTATTTCCAAGGCATCAGAACATATTCCACTCTCTGTCGGTTAATGATACGGGGGGGCCTGTTCTCCTGGTCCACTACTCTCTGCTCCCCGAGTGGAAGACCGACGATTGAAAATTTGCGTCGATTCGATCTGCTATAGCTTAGTTTCATTAATAGTCAAAATGGAGGATGTGGAATATTTTATGACGTGCAGTGACGGATTTCGGAAGGATTTGTCTAAATTCCTTATGCACGATAATAATAACTACCTCCTTCATTTAAGCATTTAAGCCTATAACATACACATAATATCTAATTCTTTTAGTAAAACTTCTGGCAAGGTCTCCGTAGTCTACCTTATCTGCAGTTGGCAGTTGGTCCAGGGAAAGCTCGAAGGGTCCTTCACAGGTATTATCCCCGCCAATAACTCCTTTGACAGAGAATACTGATGCATGGGATTTGCTCTATGCAGCGGCCGGCGAAGTTGTCACACTGGAGATGGATGGAGCTAATCCAATATCCACATCTCCAATGCATGTTTAAACCAAACAGTTCTATGATTTCTTAATATGCTCAGTAATAGAGTAGTTCCAATACGAAAAATGTGGAAGTTGAAATGAATTTCACCCTGAAGTGCATGTGGTTGTGGAAGTAACTATGATGAAGTTTTGAAACTAGGCTGTAAGGTAGGTTTCATAGACTCAATTTTGAAATTCCTATTATGCTCTTATTGATATGTTAGTACATTTTATTAGAGATTTGGGAGTGGGTAAGGTTTCTAATATTCTTGTTTAAATGTTGTACATATTAAGGTAACTTACTTTAAGTTGCTCTTCTGTTTATAGAGATGGTTATATGAGTATTTATTATTCTATGTATTGAATCATGTGTATCATGGCTTTGATATGGAAATCATGGTGTAAAAAAGATAATAAACGATATAATTGTTTTCTTTGCATCTATATTTTTTAAACAAATTAATGAGCACATTTTTGATGTTTTCTTTGCATCTATATTTTTTAAACAAAGTAATCAGCACATTCTTGATGTGATTCATGAATTTGCATAAACTATTATATGTAAGTATCTCCATGAGTAATCATGTGCAAAAGTATTAAACTATCATATGTAAGTATCACCATCAGTAATCATGTATAAGCAAGTATTTCAACATTTCATTGTATAAAGCTAATTTTGGATGAGGTAAAATGGGTAAATGGAGAGCGAGTTTAAACCCAGCATGCTTCTCTAAGTCACTATATAGTTTAAGTTTGTATTTCAGGCACTCTCTGCGGAGGGCCCTTTTTCACAGTATAGATTACTTTTAGGCTTAGCTTTTTTGTATTTCAGGCACTCTATGGGGAGGGCCTTTTTTCACAGTATAGATTACTTTTAGGCTTAGCTTTTACCTGCTCATGCTTCAAGTTCTTCAGGTTGAGCGATTAACATTTGCTACTGCTGTAGTTAGAGAAAAAAAGACATTTGCTACTGCTGTAGTTAGAGAAAAAATTTTTACCAAGGTTCTTTGGTGCGCTTCTTCTGTTGTCCTCATGATTCAGCTGGACTTGTTGGATTGTCTACTGTCTCCAAGATACCTCTACCTTATCTTCCAGCATATTGATTCTGGTCTGTTCATCTAAAGTGGTTGTGGGAGAGGGAAATAAAAAGATGGGAAAGCATCTTCTGCTTCACTGGAGCTATTTCTCTCTGTGCCATATTGTAATTAATTATTCTTTAATGTTTTATGCTTTAATGATTTCTAAATTGTGTGTTACATAATTTCTTGTAATAATTTTTTATAGATATTAGGAAATAATTATATTAATAAATGATTTTGGCCAAAGTACATAGAGATATTATAAAAAAATATTACAAACCTTGTATTGAATATCATGATTTTGTAATTTTCTTTTGAGAGATTAACCATTTGTATAAAGTAAATTTTATAATTCAGAAACCCTGAATATTGAATTTACAAGGGAAGTCTGCCGTGCTAAAATAAAATCATAATTACAAAATACAATTCGTTTTTGATAACAAAAACAATGGATTCCAATTTTGTGAAAATATTGAAGAGTTAACCTGTAGGGAGACACAGGAAAGATATTTTATTTGTTCATATAAATGGATTGTATAGTTTTATATGTGTAAGAGTAAGAGTATAAGAGTAACAAATGAACAAAAAGGCTGAAAGTTTAAAAGAAATACGAAGGTTTCGAGAAAAACAATATCAAAACTTTTATCTTATTGCATAATCTGTAACTTGAAAGTTGTTTTACAATCTAAATAAACATATTTTGTAAATACAAAAAGCCCTATATTAGGGAGAACTACAATTAGAGGTATGTTTCAGGGCAGGGCTACCCTAATCGATGATGGAGAGATTTGCAAATTAACTCGAAGCTTCACCTTCTTGATTTGGAAGAGAAGGGTGAAGAGGCCATGGCTGCTTCTGACATGGGAGGTACAGAGAATCAGAATTCTGTTCTGCACTGGAAGAAGAATCGTTGCCCTAATCCCAACCATTTACTGCATGTAGGTCTGAACAAATAAAAGATGGTGGTTAATAATTTTCTGTTTGCAATACAATTTTGTAGTATTGCTGTGGCAGACCCCGGCAGGGACTCCCGCCATGGCAGGGGCTCCCTTGTTATATTTAAGAAATGGTTTGATGATATTAAGGAAATTGTGACTCTTGTGATCACAGTCAAACACAAGATTCATCTTGTTATTATATTTAAGAAATGGTTTGATGATATTAAGGAAATTGTGACTATTGTGATCACTTTCATACATAAGCTTCATCTTGCTATAATGTTTCTTTATGAGATTGATAGTCCTTTTAGGGACCAGACGTTCTAATGAGAATATAAGAAATATCAAGACAGATTTTATGACTTTTTTGGTTTTTGTATAATATATTTTATCTGATCATGCTACTTTAGTTTATAAAAATATTTTGAACGCAATGAAAATACATCGGACATCTCCGAGTAATGCGGCAGATGGAATTTTCGTAGAACATCTAACTTTATAAACATATATCTTGGAATTTTGATTAGATTTTTATTAGAGTATGTAACTTTATTTGTCTTATTTGTGAGTTTATATTTATTTGTTTTGATTATTAGCCATAATTTGCAGAGTTAGTTTCTACTAGAAGGAGTTTGTTCTTAGTTTTTAGGAGGTTATTAGGCTTAGTGGGATGTGAGAGATTAGATTTATAGATTAATGTGTGGTTGATATATTCACTTAACCAATACGTAGGTTATTAGGCTTAGTTGGATGTGAGAGATCAGATTTATAGATTAACATGTGGTTGATATATTCACTTAACCAATAGGTTATATCCCCAAGATATTTTTTCTATAATGAAACATAATATTTGTATTTATATTTGTATTATTAAATTGTTTAATATAGAAATTTTGACACAAATGTGGTGTACAATAAATTCTATTATCCCATTTTAACATAGTATCATAGAAGCATTGGATTTAAATCCCTTATTGGATATGAAG
Source organism: Pinus taeda (assembly GCA_000404065.3). Lineage (NCBI taxonomy): Eukaryota > Viridiplantae > Streptophyta > Pinopsida > Pinales > Pinaceae > Pinus > Pinus taeda. Next base: position 160,311 of record APFE030968695.1, read on the forward strand.
ATAATGGAGAGTAAAGATGTTTAAGTGGATTGTCTATATGTTGGAGGCAAGTTTTGAAGTTTTGGTTGTGCATTGATAGAGGAGACATAAATGACATCTAGGAGTATCATGCAAATGGGGCAGATTTCCTAACCACATAACACAAACTCCTTCATATCACACACTATTGCAGACATAGATAATTACTCCAAATCTTGGATAGCTAATTGAGCAACACACAAAGAAATGTTGTAAGTAAAAACACATTGGACACTAGAATCTATATTTTCCATTAACATAAACAAGACTTTACATCATAAGCTACCCTCCCTGAGCAAGGAAGTTGTGCAACCTCTGCCACTATCCTCACATAGAAGACACTATGTCGCTCTTAGACCAATAAAGACCAACCTTGAAGCTCTAGTATGAAAAAACCCTAACCCTAAAAACATGTGAGGGAATATTTTATTGTTTCATAGAAAATATATTCTAACTACTTTTCCCTCTGCTCCATAT
>APFE030968697.1:0-15452 GCA_000404065.3 Pinus taeda
CGCTTAGTGCAGTTCCCGGAACTCTTCCAAAACTGGCAAGAAGCTGAAGTCTTCTGCTAGAGGAAGTGATCCTATTGTTTTAAAAAGGGAAACCTTCAACCATAAAAGGGAGGTCTCACCCCGCATAAAAGGTAAAACTTCAACCTGAAAAGGGAAGTCTCAACCTGTGATGGTTTAAGGATGACCAACAACTCTGGAATGCTTAATGCAATTCCTAAAACTCTTCCAAAACTGGCAAGAAGCTGGAGTCTTCTGCTAGAGGAAGTGTTCTCAATTTTGTTCCCGGAACTCTTCCAAAACTGGCAAGAAGCTGAAGTCTTCTGCTAGAGGAAGTGTCCCAGATTGCCAACTGATGGCATGCTCACGGGCATATTTGTCTCTGGCTACAACTCTGAAACTGGTGTGGCAGGTTGTGGCTCAGGCTCGCTTGATGTGGCTTTGAAGCTTGTAGATGACCATCATTTCCCCCCCTGTCAGATACAAGGTGAGAAGATGGATAAAAATCAACTGCAAGACTGTTCAATATTCTTGAACAAGTTCTGACATGTGTTTGAAATATCTTCTTGGCTGTTGATGCCCATTGCCAAGAAGCGATCCGTCCTAGATGAATCTTTGTTCTTGCAGGACGTTTGTTGCTGAAGCATCTGTTTGAAGAATGATTGGTTTTATGACAGTGCTTACATGGATGAAGATCAAAACAATGATCTTTCAGATGGCCAACTCGGTCACAACGTTGGCATTTCACAATCCGTTGTTGTGGAAGAGGGGCAAAATCTGGAATAGCTGGAGGTGAACTGTCATGAAGGAATCCAGCACTCTGAAAATGAATGGGCTTTGAGTAATCTGGAATATGAAAGGACACGTCCTTTTCATATCCAAGACCAGTTCTGTGCTTGTTGTGGACAAGCTCTTCCCAAGGTCTGATGACCGACTTGGGAAGTGCAGACTGAATTTCTGCATTTGCATGTACAACTGTTGCTTTATTGGGCATTGGATCTGAATCAATTGTAACATTATTGTCTTTCTATTTATGGGAGTTTGTTTCAATCTTCTGAACAGAAATAGGTTCAGAATGATGATTCCACTGTTGTAATTCTTCTTGTTGTAGTTAAGATTCAAGTTGCAAAAGAGCAATGTTTTCTTGTGCATGTTGTAAAGATGTTTGAATATATTTGAGAGTGTCTTTGCTGACTTTAACTATGCTTCCACCAGTAGATAAGATTAGAGTGCTTAATAACTCTAATAATACATGAATTTTCTCCATTATTCAAACAATCAAATCAATAAATGACCAAAAATGCACTTGTAGAAACAATAATGGTTTTAGAAAATTAATTTGCCAACTTTTCAACATGAATTAATTTGCACTGATGTCTGCTCATGTTCTCACTTCACAATTTCTTGTGCCTAAATTTCTACACAACAAGCCTGATATTGCTGCCTTAATGGGATGTCCAGCTTGACAGGTTTGCAGCCCAGCTTGACAAGTTTGCAGCCCACAGGCTCTTCTGATCTAGATGAAGTATTCAAGGGTCCTTACATGAGTTGAGCATGACACATTCACTACTGAAAACTTCTTCCTTCCTTGAGTCAAAAATGCTTTCTTCCTACAGAGATGCATAAGTTTGATTCTCCTTCAAGACTTAAATTCTTTTCCACAGGTCGGTTTACTGTCTCACTATTTTTGGATCGGACTTTATATTTATATACTCAGAATTTACCACCGTGTTACTTGCTCCAAGATGATATCGTGAAGGACGGTGATAGATTAATTGAGAACTCAATCTTGCTCAGAATTTCGGCTTTTTTTTTGAAGGTGACAGTGGCCAGACTTTAGGGCTTCCAATTTATATTTTATGCTTAGAATTTTGAGGGAGATCAACTCCTTTCCATAGTGAAAATGTACTTGCAAAATCTTCAAACTACTCGCTCCTTTCAGGACTGATATAATCATAAATTTGGATTATTGTTGTAGCACATAAATGATCTTTAAATGATGATTTCAGATCTTATATAGAAACCTTACACTTTCGCTCTCTTCTCTAGGTAGCTCGGCCTTCATTGATGTAATATCCCTTCTTTGAAAAAACTTAATTTCTCATACTAGATTTCTGAGTTTGTGCTATGGTTTCAGTGTAGCATTTCGTTAAATAGCTCGACTGTGTATTGTTGTAGGTGTTTTCTCACAATTCCAACTCAGAAAATACACGCAATAAATGACATGTCCCCAGAATGAAGCTACCAAAATTTCAAGTTGATATATTTTAAGCACGAAGATTTACATAGGACTGATATATGTAATTCTTGTCATAGAAAGAGAGAAAATAGGCAACTTCCTCTTAGTATTTACTATGCAAATAGAATGGAGACAATTAGAGTAGAGGAACTTGGGTACAATAGACGATTCGATGTAGTTTTTCTGTTCTTCAATGACACATATAAGTTCAGAATTTGGTCCTCTCCGTACAGTACCTCAAAACATCCCAACAGAATCAATATAAAGGTACCAGCAGTTGTCATAGACACCATAAGGTGGTCATATCACCTTCTAGCTCACCAATAAAGGCTCGGACTCCACACAGTCAGCAATATGAGCCTCTCCAAGATGATATACAACCTCATGCAGTGGGGGATAGGGGTAGCCTTCGAATAGCAGTTAACTCGTTCCACCTTAACTGTGACTCAGCCCAGAAATTATGCAGCTCTCCTCGAGCATTAACAGTGAGGGATTTCGACCCTATTTCTCCTTGGAATTATGCCCATCAATTAAAACTTCTTCCCGTATCTACATTCAACCTCCCACAATCACGAATTTGTCAAGATATGGCCCTCTGTAGATTCAGTCATACAAGCCTCTGTCATTCCAATTCTTTAAAGAGATCTTAATTGACCCCACCATAAAATATGCAGCTTGCTCAATAATTTGTGGGTCCTATGAAGCTGGAGTATTTACTGATATTAATTTTCCTTGGACTCTTCATTCTCCATGAAGCCATCAGTTTGTCATAGGAAATAGGAAAATGCAGTATAAGAATATAAAACAATTGATAAGCTTGAATACCTCAATACTTCGCAGAAAATTCGTTCTCCATTGAAGCTCTACAGTGAATGTTTTGCAGACAGTTTTAAGGCATTGTGACTTCAGTATTCTCTGTTGTCTTGTAATTGCAAGTCTAGGTTTTACAAAGGATCAATTCTATAGTCGTTTGTTGCTTGAGGCCGAAAGACGAGAATTAAGATCCATTACTAGTTCCATCAAGAGCAGCGTTATACTATCTCTACAAACTGCGTTATACCAGGAGTAGCGTTCATAACTTCGCGAGCTTTCAAGCTTCAAAATGGGGTCTCGGCTTCCACATATACTCCAACAACGTACACACCAGACTATTAAAGGAAAAAATCATAGAATGCTTTGTCCATTGCAGGGATTCATGGAAGGAATGGGAGTTACAAATCTGAGTGCAGAAAAGGCTGAGTGTTTTGTATGCAGGTATCGAGCAGCGACAGGAGCAGAGAAGGCAGCACTACAGAAACATTCAAGTCAATGAATACATTGTTAGAACAGTGGAAGCGTCAGCATCAGAGCTGCCAGGCTTAGCGAGAATGGCACAAAACCGATAAGGAGAAGTGCTCATATCTACAAAGGCCACAAAACAATGGCTCAAATTTGAGGAGGGCAGGAGAACAGCCGCTCTGATACCATGTTAAACACACATGGCAGAAATAGAAAATGAATGATAAGCATGAGAGTGCTTCTATTATTAACAAATGATATACATTTATAGTACATTCATATGACCTTTGGTTTCGTATTCCAAGGTCTCTTGGACTTCCTTAGTCTATTGGGCTTCCACACCAACCCTTAGAGGATTAGGTGTCCAACAATTATCACAAGTGAAAGAAAGGATGCCATTGATGGTATTTCATCCCCTTCAATTTAGCACCCACCTCCCAGCTTTCCTAATTCAACTTTTGTATCTTTCCCAAAAATTACTCACCTATCGTTTGATTGTCTACTTGACCTTATTGATTTGGAATCTGGACACCCTCATCTTGGTATATTTTGTAGGGTTTCCACTAAATGAAGTTACCTAAGACTCAACTATTAGTCTCATCAATTTTGACCGTCCTTGACCTTCTCATTAGTTTGGAACTATTCTCAAACATGGTCAAATTATGCTTCTATCTCCTATACCCTTGTTCATCATTCTTGTTTTATGATAGTTTCTCTATGCCATTTCTCCCTCTTGCTTTTCATGGGGTTTCTCTTCCTACTTGCACCTACCCTAACCAGCTTGAGCCACCCCATTAATTCCCCTATCTTGCCTTTTCAAGCCCCATGATGATTTCCCCCCTACTCTTCTTCTCTTTCCCTTGCCTATTGAATGCTGAAGGAAATCCTTTCTTTCTAGTCCTAACCTTTCTCTAGTGCCTTGTGGATTATGCTAGCCTCAAGGTTTCCATAATTAATATGATTTACAAAGTTGAGTGAAGCATAGTTTTGGTATGGGACCATTGCGAGACAACCCTAGGCCTCTTATCCTTAGGGCTTCTCAAGAAATTACCAGCACCCCTATTCATTCTTTTGCTCATCAACTCCTCCTTTCTACTCCTTCCTTCTTAATCTACTCGGGAAAGAACTCCTTCTATATCCTCTCTCTTTGTTTCCTTTTGGTTGCCCATTTCCTAGGTGAAATCACTACTAATGGGTCTCTCTAGGGCGTCCTCTCGGGTAGGGCCCGACTCGAGATGGATTCGCCTTGGCTAGGACCAATCACCATGAGTTTGCTTTGCCTAAAAAGGACATTGGGTTTGGTTGTCATATTCTATAGACTGCAGCTATAGGAAAAGTTCAACCATTCATCCAATGCCTCCTTCCACTCAACTCTTGCCTTCCCAATTTCAACACTAGCATCATCACCTTCTTTGCCTTCACTAGTTAAGCTCCATATCTATCAATTCTCACCCCTTTCATTTTCTATTTCAATTAGTTTTACCACCCCTTCTTTGCTTCAATTGTTCATCTTTAGTGTTGTCCCTCTTGCCCCTTGTTAGTTATCACAAACTCTAATGTAACTATTGCCTTAAAATCTAGCAAGCCTTGTGAGAGGCCTAACAAGGGAAGAGAAAGATTTGGATACAACAATGAGGTTGTTTCCATTGTCACCTTAGCACTCCACCTCTTGCTCTTTAGTAGAATTTCACCACACGGAAGGCTTCCCAGTTTATCACTTAAAGGATGTTCTAAGTCAATTGGCTCAAGGTGATGTATGTGAATGGCTAATCAAGGTACTTCTTCAATGGATTAGGGCACAATTATTTATGTAAAAGGAAAAATGTACAATAAACTAAGCCTGAAAAAGAATGCTTGAAACCTAGGGTTTCAAGGTGTAACTCAACAAAAGTGTATCTAGGCATATAAGCACATAGAAAAGGTTTCCTTAAAGATAATATCAACAATAGGAGATGGAAAACCTTCAAATAAGTCCTAATGTGAAGCCTTTTATAAGTTAGGGCTTATTAGGGCACTAATTACCTAAGGATGATGATGTCATCCTTACAAAGCAATTTTCAACATGAAAGAGGCTAGATTTTGAGTGTGTGAAGTCAATCAAGGTGAAAAGAAGCTAAAGTAGCTTCAATAACTTGATACCTCAAGCACTAGTTGAATTCTACCATTGCCCTAGTCCTAGCGCCTTGCCTTGAAGGGCTTAGGAAACTATAAAATAAAGAAAATGATAAAATTTTCAAACAATTTTGATCATCCCAAGGATCCTAGTGCCTTTCCCTACTTGGGTGATGGAGTCTTAAGGGCCAACTTTAAGAGATAAAATTCATTCATGGAGTAAGGGAGAAAACCCTAGTTTTCACTTGCAAAACCTAGCTATCTTTTTATGAGGGGAGAAATTAACTAGAAGAAAGCTCTTTAGGAGGTATTATAGGGAATTCAAGGAATATGGATTTAACATACAATAATTTACCAATATTTTCCAACAAAATTTTGCATTTATACTAGGAACAATAGACAAACCTTAGCAATATTTCACCACATGTAAAACCATAAATGATATGCAATAATACTCACAATTTTTCCAAGAAATCGTCTTCTTTCAATCCCAAAAAGATGTCTCCAATATAAAAACTGATTTCCAATAGCAAGAGCTCCACGAAGACAACATCTCCACAAGTAGCAAAATACAAAGGCTAAGTCGAGCTCTCTAGAAGGAGGCCAAAATATGCAAAGATGATGATGAACAAATGAATGGAGTGATCTTCCTTTTATTGAAGGTTTATCACTTCCAATAATCTAACTAAAATCCCCTAAACAAGTTTAATTTTAGTAGACATAGAGCAAATGCATCACAAGCCAACCCAATAGCTCAACAAAATAAAATATACGAGCATTTTCCCACAATTGTGAGCCATAAGGCCTCTCTAGGCATGATGTGATGTGCTTTTAGGGCTAAAATTTCTCCAAAAGTGCAATGCAAAGGCTTGATGTGTCTCTAAGCATCATTATCAGCCTCAATTTGAGGAAGGATCATCAAATCAAGCCTCAAAATATATCCATGCATCCAAAAGGTAGCTCTAGGTGCCCTGCTTCATCTCCATGGGTGTCCTCTAGACATCATAGTGTACTCTCTCTCCAGCGTTGGGGCTCCATGAGGTAATAGAAGCCCCTCTCTAACCATCCTAAGGATGATCACCATTGTTTGGGCTCCAAGTCAACGCATGCCCATCAAGTAGTCTCAAGGCCAACCTTGAGGTGTGCTGGGTCCACTAGGTACATCATCAAGAATACTTAATCCCAAGAAAGACGAGATCAACATTATGGCATCTGAGGGTGCTATGGGGTGTCTATCAATAGCCAATATCATGAAATTTTTCAATGATCTACTGTAGCAAGGAAACATTGCATTTGCAAGGTCATCATGCTCTTTGGAAGAGTAGTATGGCCTAGGTATTATGTGGAGTAGGAGTGGAATAGTTTTCCCTTAAGGCCTTAGTTTCTCTGTGCAAAAACGCCTAGCAAAACCATCTCAAACTCAAGTGAAATAACTCACACATTAGAAGCAATAACCATATATTCATCTAAGTGGACCTTACATAATTGTTAAGGGCATAATAATACTTCAAATCGAGATCACCTTCAAATATCTAACAAGACCATGTCCCATGAAAGTGTTCCCTACCTTTGCAGAGGTGGCTAGATGATCAACCCTATTAGTTGCTTCCAACCCCTAAGGGGAGGTGGCATTTCCAAGGTCAACCCTTCAATTCATAGGTGATAGTGAAAGTAGGTGGAAATGGAGGGAAATGTCTCCATGGATAAGTGTCATGGCTAGGGGAGAAATTGATTGAGGTCCACATATTGATTGTATAGATGTAATGTAGGGTTAAATCATGGAGGCATGAGTTACCCCTTTTGTTGGCCTGCTTTTTCCACCCTTTTGGTGCACCTTTTACTTCTCTTTTATAATGCTTTTATATGTTGAATAGCTCAAGGATCAAAGCTTGCTTTTTATGATGTAGCATTTAGTTTACCCCTTAAGATGAGTCATTTCCTATCTCATCAAGGATGGTACATGCAAGGGTTCATTATGATGTAAAGAATCATCTATTGCTTAGGAATCAGGTGATGACTAGTAAGGTGGGTAGAGCTCATGCTAGGCTTTCTCCCACGCGCTAATTATTTCGTGGCCATCTTTTTCATTTTAACCTTTTATTTTTCTTTGTTTTATGGAAATCTTATGCTTTTTCATCCCAAGTAGTACCTCTTCTATAACCTTAATAATTTAGAGGAGGTCCCACTGGACTAGGTTTAACGACCAACCCCCCCCCCCAGTAAGGTGAGAGAACAAGTTTACAGTCAAGATTGGTCATTCATCTAGCTCACCCCTTTATCCGTGTTAAAATTCCCAAAACATTAAGTTAAATCACTTGATTGCAAAATGGTTAAAATTTCTACTGAGTGGTTTCCCACATTCATTCAAGAGGAATGCTGAATGGTGAGAGGTGCATGACAGTGCAGAGGGCGGAGGAAATGGGGCATACCATCAACATTTTGTAATGTGTAGGGTTGCTGGTTGGATGGTTATCCAAGGTAGGAGAAAAAAAATTCTCCTATAGGGTTACCTATTTTGGTGGGTAACAACAAACCTAAATCATTAAAAACATGAAGTTTTATTTTGTTGATTGATTATTGGGAATTAAAATTAGTGACTACAATTTTTTGGTCTTATAGAGAGAAGCCATGGATTCTCTTAAAGAAGGTAAATTTTCAATTTTGGGTAACAGCTAAGGTTATCCACTATAACCTTTGGATATCCTCTTATCGGGTGAAAACTAGGGTTGTCTACTACTAAACCTAAAAGATCCTCCTGTGTCCTTTAACAATCTTTCAATACAATATCAAGGGGAAGTTCTCCACTAGGTCCTTCCTAGGATTCACACGATAGGATCTATTCAAGAAAAGTACAAGGAAAATTCACCTTCACCTTCCGATAAGTACATTTACACTTAATATATTCAATCAACAAATCACCGAAGAAATAAAAAGCACACATAGCATGCAAATCAATGCTCATCCATAAAACCCTAGCCATGGATCATCCACCAAAATTGAGAAAGCACACATAATTCATCTCTCTAAGAGGTCGTGTAAATCATTCATCCATAGCTAAAAGAAAAAGATAGAAGTAGACAAGCAGTAGTAATCCTCGTCAAATAGCAATGATCCAACATAGTAACCTCTAATGTCATAGTCATCAATTGTTATCTTGAGTATAACCCCCCTTGTGGATGCCCATGGCCTTATACTATCATCACCATCATATTCTCTTGATTAGGAGAGATGCTCTTCCACCATGGAGAAGAGTAATTACTCTAAACCAAGATTCACATGCATTATCCCTTGCCTTGCCACATATTGTTACCACCCTTTCAATGATACTAAATTTCTCTTGTTTTTCCTAATCTTGAGCAATGCGATGAGAAGTCTAAATATTCTCAAGCACCTCCTATATTTGTCCTCCTCCTCTTTAGAAATGTTGAGAAGTGGTGTAATTATCACAAATGCTAGAAAGGATACCCTTGAAGGTCTTTCATCCCCTTCAATATAGCACCCACCTCCCTCCTTTACCAATTAAACTTTTGTATCTTTCCGGAAAATTACTCACGTATCTTTTGGTTATCTACTTAAACTCATTGATTTGGATAGCATCCTCTTGGTATATTTAGTAGGGTTTCCCCAAAACGATGTTACCTAAGACCCAACTATTAGTCTCATCAATATTCACCGTCCTTGGCCTTCTCATTGGATTGGAGTTATTCTCAAATATAGTCAAAAGATGGTTGTATCTCCTATGCCCTTTTTCATCAATCTTGCTTTCTCGTAGTCTCTCTATGCCATTTCTCTCCCTTTCATTCCATGGTGTTTCTCTTCCTACTTACACCTAACCTAACTAGGGTGGCCACTCCATTCTTTCCCCTCTCTTTTCTTTTCATGTCCCGTGGATGATTCCTTTCCATTACTCTTCTTCTCTTTCCCTTATCCATTGAATGCTGAAGGAAAACCTTTCTTTCTAGTCATAACCTTTCTCTAATGTCTTGTGGATTATACTAGCCTCATAAGGTTTCCATATTTAATATACTTTACCAAGTTGGTTGAAGCCTAGTTTTGGGATGGGACCATTGTGAGACAGCCCCAGGCCTCTTATCTTTAGGGCTTTGCAATAAATTAATAGCACCCCTATTCATACTTTCATTTATCAACCCTTTCTCCTTTCTACTCCTTTCCTTCCTAATATACTTGGGGAAGACCTCCTTCTATATCCTCTCTCTTTGTTTCCTTTTGGTTGTCCATTTCCTAGGTGACATCACTACTAAAGGATCTCTCTAAGTCATCTTCTCGGGTAGGGACCAACCCAAGATGGGTTCTCCTCAAATGGGACCAATCACCATGAGTCTCCTTTTCATACCAGGGACATTTTTCTTGGTTTCCATATCCTATAGACTGCATCTATGGGAAAAGTTCTTCAACCTTTCCTCTAATGCCTCCTTCAACTTGAATCTTGCCTTCCACGGTTAAACACTAGCATCATCACCTTTTCCTTCTTTCCTTCTCTATTTAATATCTAGAGATGTCAATTCTCACCTCTTTCATTTTCTATTTTAACTAGTGTTTCCACCTCTTCTTGGCTTGAATTGTTCATCTCTAGTGTTGTCCCTCTTGCCTCTTTGGTGTGGTTATCACAAATTCTATGTAACTATTGCCTCAAAATCTAGCAACCCTTCTGAGAGGCGTCACAAGGCAAGAGACAGACTAAGATACAACAATGAGGTGGTTTTCGTTGTTACCTTAACACTTCACCTCCTGCTCTTTAATGGAATTTCACCACATGGGAGGCTTTCTAGTTTATCACCTAAAGGATGTTCTAAGTCAATTAGGTCAAGTGATGTATGTGAATGTCTAATCAAGGTACTTCTACAATGGATTAGGGCAAAATTCTTTATGTAAAAGGAACAATGTACTGTAAATTGAGCCTTGAAAAGAATGCTTAATACCTAGGGTTTCAAGGTGTAACAAAAAAAATGTGTATCTAGGCATACAAGCACATAGAAGAGGTTTACTTGAAGATACTATCAACAATAGGATATTGAAAACCTTCAAATAAGCCCTAATATGAAGCCTTGTGTTTAGGGTTTACTAATGCACTAATTACCTCAGGTTGATGATGTTAGCCCTACAAAGGCAATTTTCACCATGAATGAGGTTGGATTTTGAGTGTGCTAAGTCAATAAAAGTGAAAACATGCTTAAGTGGCTTTAGTGACCCGATTCCTCAATCCCTGGTTGAATTCGACCCTTGCCCTAGCCCTAGCAACTTGCCTTAAAGGACTTAGGAAATTAGAAACTAAATAAAAGGATAAAATTTGCAAAGAGTTTTTGACCATCACAAGGATCCTAGTGGCTTTCCCTGCTTGGGTGATGGAGTCTTAGGGGCTAGCTTTAAGAGATATCAAATTCATTCCTGGAGTAAAGGAGAAAACACTAGTTTTCACTTGAAATCCCTAACTATATTTTTAGGGGGGAAGAAATTAACAAGAATAAATATCTCTAGGAATTATTCTACGGAATTCATTGAAAATATATTTAACATGGAATAATTTACCAAGAAGATTTTTCAACAAATTTGCATTTAGACAAGGAATAATAGAAAAACCTTAGCAATCATGTAATATCGTATATGATATGCAATAATACTAACAAATTTTCCAATAAATTGCCTTCTTTCAAACTCAAAAAGATGTCTCAGATATACAAACTAGTCTCCAATAGTAATAGCTCCACAAAATATCACATCTCCGCAAGTAGCGAAATACGAAGTATAAGTTGAGCTCTCTCTAAGGACGCTGATAGCCACAAAGATGATTATGAACAAATGAATGGAGAGATCCTCCTTTTATAGGATGTCTATCACTTCCAGTAATCTAACTAAAAGACCCTAAACGAGTTTAATTTTTGTAGACATAAAGTAAATGGGTTAAAAGCCAACCCAATAGCTCAAAAAAATAAAATATGCCAACATTTTCCACGCTTGTGATCCATAAGGCCTCTCTAAGCATGATGTCATGCCATTTTAGGCCAAAAAATCCCCAAAAGCACAATGCAAGGGCCGATTGTGTCTCTAAGCATAATGATCAACCTTAATTTGAGGAAGTGTCCTAAAGTTAAGCCTCGAAACAAATCCGGGTGTCCAAAATCCAGCTCTGGGTGCCTTGCGTCATCTCTATGTGTGCCATCTAGACAATGTAGTGTCCTCTCTCTCTAGTGTTGGGTATTCATGAGGAAATCCAAGCTCTTCTTAATCATCATAATGATGATCATCATCACTTGGGCTCCAGATCAAGCTATGTCCATCAAGTAATGTCAAGGCTACCCTAGGGGCATGTTGGGTCCACTGGGTACACCATCAAGAATCCTCAATGCTAGGAAAGATGAGCTCAAAATTTTGGAATCTAAGGGTGCTCTGGGATGTCCATTAATAACCAAGATCATCAAAATTCCCAATGCTCTACCGTAGAAGGGAAACGTTGCATCTGCAAGGTCATCATACTCTTCGAAAGGCTAGTATGGCCTAGGCATCATGTGGAGTAGGAGTAGAATAGTGCGACCTCAAGGCCTCAACCTCTTTGTGTAGAACCGCCTAGAAAAACCTTCTTAACTCAAGTGAAATAAAGCACTTATTAAATACAATAACCATAGATGCATCTAACCATACCAAGTCTCGTAAAAGTGTTCCCTACCTTTGCAAATGTGGGTAGGGGATCAACCATATTAGGTGCTTCCAACCCTTAAGGGGAGGTGGCATTTCTGAGGTCAACCCTTTAAGTAATTGGTACTCTTGAAACTAGGCCACATTGGAGGGAAATGACTCCATGGCTAAGTGTCATGGCAAGGGGACAAACTGATGGATGTCCACATCCTAAGTGTATAGATGTAATGGAGGGTGAAATAATGGAGGCATGAGTTACCCCTTTCCTTGGCTTGTTTTTTATAGCCCTCTGGGGCATCTTTTATTTCTTTTCGATACTGCTTTTATATGGGTATATTTCAAGGATCGAAGCTTGATTTTTATGATGTGGCATTATTTTACCCCTTAAGATGAGTCATTTTCTCTCTCGTCAAGGTTGGGACATGCAGTGGTTCCTTATGATGTAATGGAGCATGTCGTGCTTAGGAACCGAGTAATGGCTAGTGAGGAGGGTAGAGCTCATGCTTGGTCTTTTGCCCACATGCGAATTATGTCCTAGCCATATTTTGCATTTTAAATTTTACTTTTTCTTTGTTGTGGTATCTTATGATTTTTCATTCTTGTAGCTACATCAACCTCTAGGGCAAAGTTTTCTAGCACTACTCAAGGATTTGGATGTATGAGTGCCAAATTCCAATGAACCAGTGATAGTTAACTTAAAGGATGGATGTGGTGTCAAGGGAATGATGAACAATGTTAGGTATGGAATGGTATTGGACACGCTACTTCATTACAAGTTTTCTAAGCAGTGCCTCTCCTATAACCCTAAGGTATTAGAGGAGGTCCACTTGGACTAGGATTAAAGACAAAACTCCCATAGTAAGGTGAGAGAAAAAGTTTACAGTCATGATCAGTCAATCATCCAGATCTCCCCTTCATCCATGTTAAAATTCCCAAACATTAAGTAAAGTCACTTGATTGCAAAGGGTGGGGGAAAAGGGAATACCATCATCATTGAGCAAAGTGTAGAGTTGTTGGCTAGTTGGTCGTCCAAGATAAGAGAAAAAAAATTCTGCTATAGGGTTACCCATTTTGGTGGGTAATAATAGCCCTAAAACATTAAAAAAAGGTGAAATTTTGATTTTGATGATTGTCTATTGGGAATTAAAACTAGTGCCTACTATTTTTTTAGGTAGAGTGAAGCCATGGATGGATGTCGTATCAAGGATGGATGAAAGATGTTAGGTATGGAATGGTATTGGACACGCTACTTCAATACAAGTTTCCTGAGTAGTGCCTCTCCTATAACCCTAAGGTCTTAGAGGAGGTCCACCTGGACAAGGATTAAAGACCAAAACCCCCTAGCAAGGTGAGAGAACAAGTTTACAGTCATGATTGGTCAATCATCCAGATCTCCCCTTCATCCATGTTAAAATTCCCAAACATTAAGTAAAATCACTTGATTGCAAAGGGTGGAGGAAAGGGGAACACCATCATCATTGAGCAAAGTGTAGAGTTGTTGGCAGTTGGTCATCCAAGATAAGAGAAAAAAAATTCTCCTATAGGGTTACCCATCTTGGTGGGTAACAATAACCCTGAAACATAAAAAAAAGGTGAAATTTTGATGTTGATGACTGTCTATTGGGAATTAAAACTAGTTCCTACTATTTTTTTAGGTAGAGCAAGCCATGGATTCTCTTAAAAAAAGGTAAATCTTGGATCTTGGGTGACACCTAAGGTTTTCCATTGTAACCATAGGATATCCTCCTATCGAGTGAAAACTAGGGTTGTCTACTACTATAATATTCACTCTTAAAATTTTGTAAGATTGTCCACAATAATTTTCAGAGTTTGTTAAGTTTTAAATGAAGTGTTTTGCCAATAATTATGTACCAACTGTTGTAGGAATAAATCTAATATTTTGTCTCAAGTGTCATGTCTTAGGATATCCTCCCATCGAGTGAAAACTAGGGTTATCTACTACTGTAATGTTCCCTCTTAAAATTTTGTAAGATTGTCCATTTTAATTTTCAGAGTTTGTTAAGTCTTAAATGAAGTGTTTTGTCAACAATTAGGTACCAACTGCTGTAGGTGTAAATTTAATATTTTGTCTCAAGTGTCATGTACAAAGATCACTGCAACAATGGAAATGCTCCAAATAGCTGAACATACTTTATTTATAAACCCATAAATGTACCATTCATTGCTGATGCAACTCTAGATGATAATAATTCTGAACATGGACAGCCATATAGTTAACTAGACATAAGTAAATACAGTGAATGACAGAGTTAGTGAACTTGGTACATTTATCTCAGCAAGAAGATTCTCAAATATCAGTCGTCATTTATTTCTCCGTCCTTAACCTTCTGCTGTAGCCATAAACACGCTACAGGGTACCTTTGACATTGAAGTATGCATGCTGTCATATTCTCTGTGATACCTTTCCACAAACAGTTTATATGCAACCTCTAAAAATTCACTGGAGCATGCTCCTAAACTGATAAAAAGATAGACTTGTAAAAGGGTCTTGGATGCACAGAGAATGACTCGTCCTCCATTGCCAAACTGCTACAGCACTTCCTCTTATCAATACTCTGCCTGGACTATGATGGACTCAGCCCAAGGGATAAATTTCAGATCTGGAAGTGACTGCTGGTTTCTTCCGTCTATTTTGGTCGCTGGAGTTCTGAGAAAACACATCCCCTTCTCCTCGGCATAAATCTCAGAAATTTGTGTCTTAAACTTCATGCAACATTGCTCCTTTAAATCATTAGGCCTTGAAGATTAAGTATTGGTGATATACACAATTCGGCCCTCCCTATTCTCTTTTGAAATGATAAGTCCATTTCAGCAATAAAATGGCAACCCAATGGGAATTAATTCTGGAACAATTTGTCAGTGATTCGACTCTCCTAAATGATGCAAAAATTAGGCCTCATAAATCCACTGATTTTGCACAAATAATTTGACTTCCCTTCTGTTAAAATTGGCAACTAGGGCCAAACTTCATGTGGGTCATCTTATTCATGGCTGATAATATTTTTATTAGATTCCTCTCGTTGAGAGGTGTAGGATTGATATAAAGATCATCCGATGGCTGAGTAGTATCATGAGATATGAATTTTATTTTATTATGGAATTATTATTCCAAGCAACTACAACTCATGTAGGCTCAGAGAAGCCCAAACAGTCG